>JAKUCV010003738.1:8524-62703 GCA_028386065.3 Turnera subulata
TCATACTGGAGACGTGATGTTCATAGGTAAGGATGAGCCCACTTCCTATCAGCAGGCCGTTACGGGTCTTGACTCCAAGAAGTGGCTAGAAGCCATAAATTCGGGAATGGAATCCATGTATCAAATCAAGGTATGGACCTTGGTTGATCTACCTAAAGGGGTAAAACCTATAAGGTGCAAATGGGTGTTCGAGAAAGACCTACATGGATGGTAATTTGATTACCTTTAAATGGCAAATTGGTTGCGAAGGGTTTCAAACAAGTTCATGGTATTGACTATGATGAAACCTTCTCACCGGTTGCCATGTTAAATCCATCCGGAATTCAATTGGCTATAGCTGCATACCTTGATTATGAGATAATATGGTACGCAAGTTGCAAAGATCCATTATGGATTGAAGCAAATTTCTAGGAGTTGGAATCTTCGTTTTAATAATGTAATCAAAGAGTTTGGTTTCATCATTAATGAAGATGATTCATGTGTTTACAAGAAGGTTAGTGGGAGCACTATTGTTATTTGGTTGTTATATGTTGACGACATCTTGCTTATTGAGAATGATATTCCGACACTACAGTCCGTAAAAGGCTTGGTTAGGAAGGATTTCTCAATGAAGGACTTAGGAGGAGCTGCCTAAGTGTTAGGCATAAAGATCTATAGAGATAGATCCAAAAGGCTTCTCGGGATAAGTCAGAGTACATATATTGACAGGATGCTAAAGAGGTTTAGCATGCAAAGATACCAAGAACGGTTTCTTGCCCATGTCACATGGCATAGCTCTCTCAAAGAATCTATATCCTAGTATGACTAAGGAGAGAGAGCGGATGGGTTAGATTCCTTATGCGTTTGCAATAGGATCTATCATGTATGCCATGCAATGTACTAGGCCGGATGTCACTTATGCTTTGAGTGTCACAAGCAGATGCCAATCTGATCCCGGTGAAAGTCACTGGACAGCGGTTATATATCCTTGAGTACTTGAGAAGCACTAAGGATGCATTCCTGGTTTACGGAAGCGTTGATGGGCTTGTTGTAAAGTGTTACAAAGATGCCAGCTTCCAAACTCACAGGGATGATTTTAGATTGCAATAAGGATATGTGTTTCGTCTTGGAGGTGGCACTGTGAGCTGGAAGAGTTCCAAGCAAGAACATCCATCGACTCTACAACTAAGGCTGTGTATAGTTCCTTCTGGGAACAATGTAGCAGATACATTGTCTAATCTTCTCATGCAACTGAAGCATGATGGTCATGCTAGATCCACATGTATAAGATACATGGATGATTGGCTTTAGTGCAAGTGGGAGATTGTTAGTAATATGCCCAAAAGCCAATCATGGATGTTTATTTATAGTCATGTACATACACTTTAAGGTTATTCCAATAAGTATCGTTTATGAGATAAACGCTTGCACATACTTATAACCCTAGAATATTTCATATTCTTAAATGTCCCTAGTCGATTATTATTATGGATGGGTTGTAATAATAAATCAAGACTAGCGTATGTTGAGAATTTATATGTGATATGAATTCTACATACGGGTACAAGTTGGAGAACTTGTGGACTGGACCGACCCACATAAGAACCCTACATGGAACGTTATATGTATGTCATTAGTGGTTCTTATAGATGTGATTGTCCTCCGACCTGAGATCGTCAAGGTATCCAACATATGAATCATGTACTTTGATATTATTCCTAGTCACCCGTAACTGGGTGGACATAAGGGTAATCATTGGGTATATGCCGAGTATGTAGTGGGTTTTGATTGATCAAGAGGGGATTCGTCCAACCCATATAACGGGTATATTATCGGATGGTTTCTTGATAGAGTTGAACTGTAAATGCACGGCCGTGCTCGGATTATGATATGTTGATATCATTGGTATCCGTTTTACACAGTTAACTCGAGGATCAAGAAACCGAGATTAAACATATACGAGATTGACATATTCCATGTCTCGGTTTAATCTTGATAATGGGACGAAGGGACGATGACATATTCCGAGGCATAGAGAATCAGTACTGATCTTGTCGTTCGGGTAGCAATGATGTGTTGCTAGACGCCGCTCTTTGCTTATAATTGTAAAATGAGATTTTACAATTATTGCCGGACGTTACAAGTGCCTACAGGGTCACACACATAGAACCGTTGATTCGAGCAGATGGTCGAACCGTGGTTGGACCATGGTTGGACCGGGTGTGGTTGGACCGTGGTTGGACCATGGTTGAACCAGGTCGTTTTGGGGTGGTTTGGTTCACTAAGCATCAGATTAGTGGAGCCATTATTGCAGCCTTGTGATGAATATTCCCACTAAGAGTTAGTGGAAACATGTTGGCCAAAGGTGTTGTCCACTTTGACATGCCTTTGTGAGTTGGCATGCACATGCTTTTGTCTAAGGCATTATTCTTCACACTTGGGTTGGTTAGAACGTTTTTGTGTCTGAAAAATTCAGAGGATTGAGCCTTGAGAAGTGTTCTTGAGAGCTTGAGAAAACACACACTTACCCCTTTCTTTGTGAAAGAAAAAGAACACCAAAACACCACAAACACAAGCCCCGGTTTTACTCTTGCTAGCACATCAGTCCGGGGAGCTCGTTCTTGGATTCGTGTGACGATTCCGGGAAGGTCACGGTTCGTGTGGATACCGTAGAGGAGCAGGTCTTCTTCTTGCTCTAACTGATTCGTTTCAGCCTTCGTCTTGGTCTAGATGATTCGTTCCAGCAGTTGGGTGAAAGACCTCAACCGAACAAGGTATGAAATTTTGTTATACGGTTTATGTGCTTCACATGTGGTTCTTGGCTAAGTTTCCTTTACTTCTGCTGCATCTTTTGTTTCTATATGAATGTCATATAGCCTAGGGAAACTTACATCAGGTTCATAACTTCTGTAGGGGTTTAATGGGATTTTGGGTCATGTACTTGGCTCGTGTTTTAGATAAGGTCATTGTACTAAATCTTTATAGATTTTAGTTCTTATACTACCAACTTTCATTAAATTTGGTACTTTCCGATGTTTGGGACACATGTCAGCTTGTAACTCCATATCAAGGGTAGAAATTGACCAATTTCAAGTTAACACGTGTCTTTGACCAATGAAAAGTACCAACTTAAATAAAAGTAGGTGAAGGGTTCTATACACCTATATATAGAATGGGTAAGGAGATTTATCTGTAAATAGTAAAGCAGAAGCGGTTGTCAGGATCGGGAGCTACGACTTGGATTACTAGTCGATTGAGACCGTCACAGTGTGTCACATCGGCTTCCTTGTTTCCACGATTTAAACTCTAGAATTGTAGTGTTGCAGGTCATCTGTGTGTTTAGCCAACAAACGTACATCCTGTATTATACATTGTCTTTCAGTCTCCCCTTGTGGCCCATTATGGGTGAACTCACTATTTTCCATCATCTCCTACTGATACATAACAGGAGTGCTCATAAACACAATCATAAAAAACAGATTCTCATCAGAAACTACAAACATCCATACAGGACAGTAAAACTGTGTGACCAGCACATTGTGAGAGCTAAATGCTATACATCTATTAGGAATATATAGCCTCTCATCGAGAATAAACCTGCAAGTAGATCAAAAAGTATACAAGTACCCTAGATTATAAATCATAATAGAAGCCGAAGATCTCTCTTTTAAATATTCACAATAATAACCGTATGTCATAATTGGTGCACCGGTGAATACAAACTAATGTGATTTCGGTCAATGATCTTCCTCTTCTCACGATCCCCTTAACTCAACTTAACTTGCTTTCCCGCTAGACCCAATCAGTGTCTATGGTCCTTTAGCAACACACTAAGATAGCAAATATCAAGTTGAATCTCAAGCATTTGATCGGAGTCCTGAGGGTACACAATAGAGCCACCATAAAGACTCTGGGTCTCACACAACAATAAGCGGAGATTGAACTTATGTAAACCCGTTTGGTCAACAAATAGCACACATGGTATGAAACATGTGCTACATCATTTTCTCATTTCTCGTGGAGCATATGTCGTTCCCATAAGAAATATTGTACAGACGATATTTAGACACCACATGTGTCTAAATTTGAGTTTTTCGATCTAAACATCAACTTGATCTCACAGTTGGCCCACTAAGTGGACTCGGTGAACATATTCCACCATTAAAATGACCCTTTTGCCATTATATAGTCGACATTTATAATTTTAAGCCACAAGCTCTCAAATTATCCATATGATAATTTTGCTTAAATTCTATCTCATCTCCACTTATCACTAAGATAAGGAGACAGTTACTCGTGTGAGAGGGCTAACCTCGTGTCTACTCGACATACTCTTAAACAAACTGAAGAATGTGCATAAGTTCAATCCATATATATGTATGCAAATCAACTTATTTGATAGCAAGAACATTAAACACATGTCGTGAACTTTGGGAAAATGATAAGCATAAAGTGAAGTACTTAAGCCTACACGATTTGAATACCTAATGTGTTACACAAACACATCCCAAGGTAAAGGCTTAAGTAATGTATCTTATCACTTGTCTCTTATAGACATATACTAAACATTCACAATCTTGCATATAACAATTTCATCTGCATAGTTGTATCTGATGTCTACTTATTTGGTGAAACTAACCATTTTTGGCAATGGGAATTGCAGCCTCACTGTCATAGTTGACTAACACTAGATCAGTATTCTATGCATTATCCATCACATAAATCTAAGAAGTTATTCAACCAAATGACTTTTATACTGCTGAAGCGAGAGCTACACATTTAGCCTCAATCGCAGACAATAATACACATGATCATTTTGTACTATTTTATGATATGACGCCATCATTTAGTATGAACATATATCCAGATGTAGACTTTTCTACCATTTAGCCCTGTTCCATGATCAAGACTTGTGTATTCAACCAAGAAGAAACTTTCCTTGCTTAGTGACAAAGATGTAATCAACAAACTTCTTTAGACATGAATGATCCTCTTTAACTACTTGTAATGTGCTAGGCCTAAGTCGGATTGATATCTACTTATTAATCCATTTGCTTAACCAATATCTAGTCTATCATACACCATAGTGTACAACAAACTTCCGACTACGCTCCGTTATGGAACTTGTCTTATTCATCATTCTCATCAGGAGTCTTAGGACATGCGATTTCTCAAAAGTATGGCGTTTATTGATAGGAGTACTGATAGGATTACCATGATGCATATTGTATTATACCAAAACTTTACTAGTGTAATTCTCTTACGATAAATACAATAATTTTTTTTAAAATAATGTCTTGAAATCTTAATTTCAAGCTTATATGCAATCTTTATCCATATCATTTATCTCACATTTGAGATGACAATGAGATCCTTTACCTTGTTGATTAACTCCACGTTATTTCTTGCTAGAAGTATGTTATATACATAATATGTGCAATTTACAAACTTAGTTGGTACATGCCTTGAGGATTGGAAGACTAATATAGACTTCAAAGTCTACGAACCTTATGTTTTTGGTCTTCTTCAATGAAACATAGTTAGTTTCATTCAATCTCCATTGAGAAAGGCATTATTACATCCATTTGATGCAATCCAAGGTTTAAGTTTGAAATAATAGCTAGAAACATCCACACATAGGTAAACCTCACAGAAACTGAGATTGACTCTTGTAATCTGTCTCTTGCTATAGTGTACCTTTTAACTATTAGTTGAGTCTTAAATTTCTCAACTGTGCCACCAGCCTTAAGCTTACTTTTGAGAACCCATTTGTTCCCAATGGCATTGTGTCCTTCAATGAGATCAACCAGTTCTCAAACTTTGTTAATTCTCATTGACTCCATCTTTTTCTTCAAGTTCTTTTGTCCATTTTTCTTCAGAAGGATTTTGAGACAGCCTCTTCTAGGCTCATCTTGTAGGAAAATCATAAAAGACCCATTGTCTTTGATGTCAAATCATCAACGACAGTCTTTTATAAGAATCACGCTTAATTGTGATTCAAGTATGTCATTCCCATTTGTATCGACATGGCTCCCACTTAGATTAAAAATGTTAATCTCGCTCCCACTTAGAACAAGATCAATCTTCGTCGCTCCCACTTGGAACAACAGGATTACATTTATTCAGACTTTATGATGAGGAAGTTTATTGATGAAAAACTAATTCATCATCCTTTAAAATCCTTCCACTCGAATTAAGTATTCCTTACGCGTCTTAATCCCCTTACTCAAATAAATATGGGCCTTAACCTACCTCACCCATCTTACAATGTGACATCTTTTACTTTATACTCAGTTGCGGTCCCACTGTTTTGCTGGCTAATAAACATATAACCCTTGAGGTTAGTGAGTATCTCATAAGACACTTGTCTTCCTCAAAAGGCACATCTTGCCAGAAAGAGAGAAGAATGTGTATAAGCAGCATAACTTCCAAGGTTCCTAAAACACTTAGAGGGTAGCATTCTAATCCACAACACATGCAGAGTAGTTGCAACTGACTATATAGGCAACAACAAATTAAATATTTCCCATGTGGCAAAAAAGTTTGCACCTTCGTTTAGTTAAACGTTACAGAAGCATTCCATCACGTCACTCTGTAACACATTTTGTCATAGAATATTAGGAATAGTCAACCAATGCACTATATCCTTTTATCACATGCCCAACTAATTGGATCCACAAAACAATCACAATTAACGTGAAGATCTTATGTCTTCATGAACGCTAATCTGCAAGTGCACAGATAGTTGTAGCAATCAAGGCCGTCCTCTAGGACCAGGTTAATTACTAATCGCTTAGTAACTTGTGATCGTCTAAGCAAATAAAGATTGGATGTTGAGTAAGAAAGTAAATAACTGAAATAATAAAATATGGATTCTCAATATTCAAAAGATGTCTAGGATTTTGGGGGCTCACTTGCCTATTCTTGATGCTTCACTTTAAAATCATGCACAGATAGATCTTGCAGCTAGCATGCATAAGCAGACTATGCAACTATAAATTGACCTTGCTCCTGAATTTCCTAAGTTCGTTGAAAGATGAGTTGAATAATGCAGAATAAATAACCCACTCTCGTGGCGAGACTTAAACCCTACTTAGCTATCTCAACTTCGTGTTCACTAGCGAAGAAATAACTAAGGCATTAATGCACAGTCAACCTAAGCAAATATTCTTCACTTGAAGGTCATCCTTCCTCAAGGCAAGTTTCTAGTGTTCAACCTATGCAATTCTAGTAGTCAATTGACGCTGTCACTTAACAATCTTCTACTTAGAATTTATACTATCTAATGGCCAGTTAAATAGCATAGTTAAGTGCCCTAGGATTGAATTAATGAACAATAGAGTATTCAGGAATTAAAAACAATTTAATAAAACATATGCATCATAGAATAGACAAGCTACCTCCCCTAATTCCTAGACTTTAAAGATTTAGCTCAACATAGCAAGAGAGAAGAAAATACTCATGAATTTCATTGCAGGCATTGAACAAGTAGTTACAAGAATGAAACTTGAAGACAAACTTGAACTAAGCTCCTAAGCTGAATTTCCTTCCTCTTCCTTGAAGAACTGATGAAGAACTCCTCTTGAATTTGAGAGAGAATGGAAGAATGAAAGAATGAGAGAGTGTGAAGTGTGTAGTCTCCTCCTAGAATGCCTTGCTATTTATAGGCTCCAGGAAAGGATGGTAGGAAATCTCTCATTTGAATTCAAATCTAGGATCTAGTCTATCTAAATTCAAATATAATCTATTTGAATTTAATTACATAGATAAATTCCAATAAAATAATCCTAATTTCAAATTCAATAAATATCCTCCAATTATCATGAAAGATAAATTCTGGATAATGGGAGTTTGAATCTCTGCATAGCTGAAATCGCTCCGCATAGGCAGGTCATGCACATGAGGATAATTCTCCATATTTATCTCCATTTCCATCTATGATAATTGAGCAGCTTATCCATATCTTTCAGAAGCTATCCTTATCTCCAGAATCTATCTTCATCTATCAAATTATACTTGAAAAAAACAAAACTAGGAGAAAAGGATTATCTTTATTAAAATAAATGAAAAACTAAACAAATTAAAACAAAATAATAAAACCAAGCCCAAAACAAAACATATTAAAGGCCCAAAAAGTGTGTATTAATCATACACAACACTTCATATCTAATTAATTTTATATTAAGCTCACATAGCTTTAGAAACAACTTAATGTCTCAAAAAAATAGAAAATTAAATAGATGTAATTGGGCATAATAAAAAAATGATAAATAACATGCTTTATGCCTAGTCCAAACGTGAATGGACCCGCAAATGTCCAGGCGGAAAAATAGAAATGAATAGCTGGATTCAATCACTTTATCAAATGGTCTGTAATCGGCTAGATAACACTTGCAAGCATACAACTCTACTCGTATATTGCCAGGAAGCAAATATGATTTGCTAACCTTGGCATTCTCTATTATTCCGTATGATCAAATCTAGCATTATTCCGTCACAAGATTGAAATCATATAAAATTGAACCAAAATTAATTTTATAAATTTTCATGAAAACATGTATGGTTACTAAAACCAAACCATGTCAGAGAAGACGTCTATCATATAAGATAAGGTCTCATATGTCACACAAGACTAACTAGTATTATTTGAGTCCTTAAGCACCAACCTTATTGTTGCCGCTTGCATGCATCCACAATGTTGAGTCTCCATGTGAGACTTAACGAAAACCAGTAAATGTATGACATCTCCATACAATGTAATTTGTGGCTTCTGAGTCTGTAATTCTCTAAGAATTATTGCACACAAAATAAAGTTGCCGCTAACACAAAGTTTGCTAGCCCATATAAAATAAAATACCTTTTTGTACTATCCACTTTCGTCATTGGCAGGAAGAAGAGGAGAGTGCATAGCTGTGGGGTGGCTTTGTCAGAGGAGGAGGAGGAGGTGGTGGCGGGTTTGGTTTGGCTATTTTGGGGTGGTAAAGTGTTGTTGATGCTGATTGTTCATGTGACGGGTTTTTTGTTATTTTTTATTTTTCTCCTTTTTCCACTGTTTGTAACAGCCCGGGTAAAATTTGGATTTTTATCGGGACTATTAAAGTCATTATACAGTGATTTACCGAATGAATTAATCTTGGGTAATTAATTCAAGGTAAACCGGGAGTCGTTTTTCGAAACCGAGAGTTTTTCCGCGCTCGGGAGTATCTTCCTAACTAACCGAGCCTCGGTTTTCAGTTCCGAGAGTTGGTCGATGCTCAGGAGGATTAATCGGATTTTCCGAGCCCAAGTCATATTTTTGGACTCGGGACGGAAATTATGGTTATGCCCGTCCTCTCCAATTTTCTTCTTTTCTTTTCTTCAAATTTCTCTTTTCTCTTTTTCTTTCTTTTCTCCTTCTCCTTTTCCTTCTTCCTTTTCTCTTCCTTCTCAGCCGCCCTCCATCCGTGACTGGCCGGCCCTACCCTTTCTTTTCAATCTTTTTCTTCTTTTCATTTTTTCTGTCTTGTTTCCTGTCTCCTCCTTCTTTTCTCCTTCCTTCTCCACGGCAACGCCGCGACCAGCTGCCTCTCACCCGTTGCAGCCACACGCCGCCACCATCCCAAGACAAGCGTGGCACCACCGTGCACAGGATCGACCTCCTCTCTCCTCTGCAGCTCCTCCACCGTGACGCGCTGCCTTCACAGTTTCGAGCTCTCCCTTCCCCTATTCACGCACCGCCCCTCTGACGCCGCTCCTCCCTCTCGCTGCCCCATCGTCGCCGACCTCGTCGTGAGTGGGTAAGACCCGACAAGCAACTTCTACCTCTTTCCTTCCTTAATTTCTTTCTTGAACCGGATTTAGTGGGCTAGCTCCTTCCTGATTTGTGTTTCTCGTTGCTTGTGGGATTGTTGTTGGTGGATGATGTTGCCGTTGTTGTTGTTATTGTTGTGAAGATGGGTTGGGTTGCTTTGGGTGAACGGACGGGATGGTTTGGTGTTGGTGTTGGTGGATGATTGGGCAGTGGGTCAGCAAGGTGGTTTGGACGATTTGATGGATGATGAACTGTGACAGAAGAGCTTTTGGGCTGCGTGAACAGTACCGGCCGGAATCCGGCGAGGTCCCGGCGAGCCCGGAAATGAATCCGTTGGGTAAACCCGAGCCTATGACCATATGCATCATTAAACGAAACCCGAACAACGTTAATGAACCCGGACCCTTAATTGTTTTAATTAAATTAAAGATTTAATTTAATTAATCAAATACTAACCTTTAATTCCATTTATGTTTTGTAATTTGATTTATAATTTTTTTTGTTTGGACTATTAAAAAGCCTATAATATTTAAATTCCGGTTTATTTAATTTATACTTGGACTGTTACTAATTAAAGGCCCAGTTATACTTATATACTTGATTTAGTTGTCAAATCTAAGCTTAAAAATATAAATATGATTATCTATGAATTATAAACATATATGCATAAATGACCATATATATATATCCTACTAGATTTATGTTTAGCTAAATAATGAAGTTACAACTTTATTTATCACATAAATATATATATGGTTAAATGGGAATTATCTACTATATATGTATAAATATGGTTACACTATATATACGTTTAATCTAGTATCGATTTATGTGTAAATATGCGTGTATATATGTATATGTATTTTAATATGTTTATGTTTTCCCTTATCGACAAAGGGCTAAAGGGCTAGGATATCGGCTTGGAGCTCGGTTTCGGTTTTCAACTTAAAGATCGAGTATGACTGGTATATCGATTAAAGAGGCTAATTTCATATTAAAGAAAAAATATGGAAATAATAGGAATTAGACTTGGTATAAGACAAGCCGTGTAACAATTTCTAAAACCGGCATCATGCATAATCATCTTTGTTTGCGCATTATAAGTGATTATTGTGTTCCTATATGTACATATAGGGTATCGGGATTTGACCGGATAGCAGTTTCAGAGACACATCAGGTGAGGATGGATAAACCTTGATATGTGCCCGTAATGCTGTGTGTGTATTTTTGTTGTTTGTGTATTTTGTTGTTGAATTGATCTGCTGGAATGATTGTGGACTGTTACTTGATTGCTATAGTATTGTTGATGTTGTTGTAGAAACGTGTCAGACCTGTGTATGTTGTGTTGGAAATATTGTTGAACTGTCAGTTGAAAATAATTGGTGATATGAGATTGTTGATTGGATGAGATTATGGAATAATCTGAGGAAATTGGTAAATTGGATAACTGATGGAAGAGTAATGGAATTGGACTGTATTTGAGATGATATAATTGTCACTTGGAAAGTAGTGGTACGGCTAGATGGTTAGAGACTAGTTCTGTGGTGTCATGGCCGGTGGGTTGGTTGATTGGGGTGTTGACCCCGGATTTGTGATATTGGGATGTTGATCCCAGATTTGTGATATTGGGATGTTGATCCCGGATTTGTGATATTGGGATGTTGATCCCGGATTTGTGATACTGGGATGTTGATCCCGGATTTGTGATATGGGGATGTTGATCCCGGATTGTGGTTGGGCCTGGCATCCAGAATTAGTTAATAACCAGGTACGACCCTAGCTTGTCCAGTGACGGGCCCGGAAGATAAAATTGGTAATAAAAATTAATAAGCATTCTTTGGTCTTGGCTTGATATGATTTAGTAAGATTCCTCTGTCGTGCTGTTTGTTGTTGGATTCCTCTGTTTTGTTGTTTGTGTTCAATTCTTCTATTTTGATGGTTGTATTACTTCGAAAGTATTACGGTTGATTATATATCTCTGTTTATCTTTCGTCGGTGAGCACTTCGGACTCACCCCTCGCCTGCGGGGTTTCATCCCGTAGCATGAGTTGTTTGTAGTACAGGAACGCACGGGGCAAGCTGAAGCGTACCCTCGGACAGGACTCGGATCCATTAGTTGCATTGGGCTTTGCATATGTTGTCATGTGAGTCATAAGTCTTCCGCTGTGCCTATTGTTGAGTTTTCTGCTGTGCATATGTTGTAATTGGGCCATTGGGCCGGATGGTTGTTGTTGTTGATGTCCCCGGGGTTCGGGTGACGAGTTCCTTGTTGGGCCGAAGGGCCGGTTTTCAGTTTTGATATTGGGTTGTTGGCCAGTTTATTGTTTTATAAACGGTATGCTGGGCTTTGTTGGGTTGGATTGTCACAGTTCCGGCACGTGTTTACTATGTACGGTAAATACGGGTCTGGGCGTTTCACTGTTGTTGCTCATCTCGTGGGGGGCCTAATTTCTTTCCTTTTTCACCATTTTTTAAAATAATTTAATAAATTATTTTTTATTTTAAAATGTAGGAATAATTTTTTACAATAAAAAATGTAAAAAATGGGGCTCTACATGCCACAGTGGACAAAGCATGCTAGACACGCTCCTCATACGCTGCATTCAGACCGAAAAATGGGCTCGTGCGTCTCACCTTCGGGCCGGGTAGTCCACGTCATCCGTGGGGTTGTTTCGGACCCTAAATGGGACCAAAAATAACAGTATGGACCCGTATGAGACAAAAAATAGTACAGACCCCCAAACGGTACTTTTAAAATAGTACGGACCTTATATATGCGATTACTCAGTCAGATTTAGTTTCCATATTTTATAACAATAAAGATAATTTTAAATTTTTTTTTATGCAGTAGATACTGCCTAAAGTAAAGTATAAATAAAAGGTTTACGCAATAATTCAGATTAAGTTTCCTAATTTTATTAGGATAAAGATAATTTTAAAACTTTCTTTGTATGCATTAGAAACCGCGTAAAGCATAAATAGAATGTTTACTCGATGATGATTCAGATTTAGTTTCCTTATTTTTATTATGATAAAGATAATTTTTAAGCTTTCTTTATATGCATTCAATATTGTGTCTAATTTTACTGATGATTTAGATTTAGTTTCCTTATTTTGTGATAATTTATGCAATGGCATTGTTTGAGGTTGTTGTCATTGCATCACAAAATTACAACGAAGATTATTTTAAAGTTTTCTTTGTATGCATTGGATACGGCGTATACAAGAATCCAATTTCAATTTTTCTTTTTCTATGAATAAATAGAAATTTTATTCGATAATTGAGATTTAGTTTCCTTATTGTGATAATTTATTACGTGTTAAATCTTTCTTCTTCTTTGTCAACACCATTATATATAGTGCTTATCGCTTCTATTCAAACAATAAACTAGCCTTAGGTGCCAAAAAAAAACATTGGCTCGGTCGATTGAGATTCTATTACTACCCATTAGGTTGAGAGTTTGAACCTACCAACCATCTTTCTTAGTGAATTGATGTGTAGGCATCACTTTAAATACTCGTTCAGCCTGATGGCCTGCCTTAACCTTGAACTCCCCTCAACATAAACTTTATACCAAAAAAACTAGGCTTCGGTTATATCAGTCAAGTCAGCACAATAACGAACTTAAACAAAAGGGCATTTTGTAATCGCTTGTATCGACACCACTTCTCTTCACGCAAGAACACCAAACTTCAATTATCGTAGGTTCGTTCTTGATTTCTTCTTTATTATGATTATTGTATAGTAGTAATTTCGGTTGCATTGTTTGCTTTCAATTTCCATTTGATATGTTATGTCACAAGATACTTCAAAATATTATACAACTTCAACCATTATAATCATATATATCAACCAAGTGAGATCTATAATTATGAGTTAGGATAACATTAGTAACTTGAAACTTTAAGACATTAGGTAACATGAGTTTTCTCCTTTTATAAGTCACTCACTTTGGCCTCTTTCTAATACCCAACAATTAAGCTTAGCCTCTCCTATCTGGATTATTATTGTTAATTGGGAGCCAAGTCTTTTTTAGATCAGAACTTTCTATGTGAATTAAATGGATTATTATTGTTAATTGGGAGCCAAGTCTTTTTTAGATCAGAACGAAGAGGAATAATCTGTTCATAATACCCAATAATTGCAACATTTTTTCTTTAAGAGTACTTAATGTCAAGTGACCATCTCAATAATACCCAATAATTGCAACATTTTTTCTTTAAGAGTACTTAATGTCAAGTGACCATCTCAACCAAAAGCTTAAGCTGATGGTTGAGGCCTCAAGATTGGTTTTGGGTCCTCTAACACCCTCCCTCAAGTGAAAGCCCTTTGGGCTTGAAACTTGCACAGACCCATCTATACCTTGTACTTTTTAATTCAACAAGGACGGAAGAGTGGGGATTCGAACACGCGACCGTTTGGTCATTATGGCTCCGCTACCATGTCAAGTGACCATCTCAACCAAAAGCTTAAGCTGATGGTTGAGGCCTCAAGATTGGTTTTGGGCCCTCTAACACTTAATAATTGCGACACTCTCCAATAACCTTTTAATTTGTAATGCTAATGTCCCTAAGCATTAATGATTGCATTTGATACACCAACAAGGTGTTGGCGCAGTGATCCAGCATGCTGCGGCCCCTTAACTCACACGTCCCGGGTTCGATCCGGAGAAACGTGGAGGTATGGAAAATGCACCTGTTGGCAGTGGTTAAATATGTTGAACCCCGCTCGTGGTCTTAGGCTAAATGCCCGGGAAGCGAGATTGGGTGTCGAGCCACGGATGAGAATAGTCTGGCTTGTTGAGCTGGGATACTCATTAGTATCAAAAAAAAAATGATTGCATTTGATACATAAAACTGCAGTTGAGACCCATTCTAAAAACCACACAAAAAAGTTATAGAAATCTTTTTTGTGAGTTTGTGTGTGTGTGTGATTTTGTTGCTTAATTGCTATGTTTCATCATGCAGATCATGGTCCAAACGAAGAAGAAAAAGAAAGAAAAGACAAAAGCTGTCATCATCAGGGAACAACAACAAGGTCGTCGTTCATGGCAATTCAATCAAGGGATGGAGATAACCTCCTTCTACCGGGTAAGAAGTTCAATAGATTCTCTGTGAATGTCTATGAAATGCATATACATATGCTTATGAGGCCCCCTTCAGGCTAAAGTTTTGAGTTTACGACATGGGTGTTTATTTGTGTGATGTACTTCTTTTACATTTCCAAGTAAATTGGGGTCTTGGCCTTAACAAATTGGTAGCAATTTTTGGGGGATTGACCATGGTTTTTGTCACAAAATGAATTTCGAAATACTGCCTTAGCCACACTAATTAATCAAATTTATGGGAGGTACCACCTGCTATTTGCCTTTATGTTGGTTTTAGAGTCTGGTACGATTTTTTTTTTTTTGAGAACTCTGGTACGATTTATTTGTCTCCTTAGATATTGTTTAAAATTGTTTGGGCTAATTTTTTTGTGTAGACACTGTCATTTTTCTGCAAGTTCTCCTTCAAGCATTTAATGATATTTTATTCCATTCTAGAAGTATAATAATCTATGCAGTTGGACAATAGTAATCCTATGATATGTAGACAACTGAAATAAAATTACTTTAGGAGATGTTTTCGTTTTGTTTTCATTTTCCTGGAAATATTTCCTGTGCATTGACAAAGATCAACGACATGCTTGCATTACTCTTTATGCAATATGAAACTAATTAGAGCAATCAAAATTCACTGACATGCAGGTCCATGGAGCCGACATGACGTCCATACTTAACAAAGCTGGACCATGTCAGGACGACATGTAGTACACCAGGAGGAGCCGCGTCCACGTGAGCAAAGAAGAGGGCCAGCCTTGTGATTAGCAAGAGGATCAGGGGCAGGCTGGTACTTCGAGGAAACCATGAAAGGCCATGTCTCCTCACCGTTGGCTTCCCGCCTCTTCAAAACCACAAGGGCGGGAAGAAAGCAAGCCAAGTTCCATGCATCACCCACCATGATACGGTGGAGTGACACTTGGGACCGAGGATCAACCAAAGGAAGAATGACGGCTCCGTCCAGAAAACAAAAGAGACGACAGAATCTTCTGTGGGGCGTCATGTTTCGTCGGTCTTGCTTGCTGCGTACAATGGGAGAGGAACGGACCAACAAGGCTAGTAACACCAAGTTGGCAACCCGGAGTGATGAGATGCAAAGCAGAGGCATGAGTCCCCACGAAATGGGCTCATCTCCCGCTGAAGTTGCATCATCCTTCGTGTAGCTGATGATGATGTTACTACACCTCCAAAGCCTGAACAAACCCAAAACGTCAGGCTTTGCACTGGTGGTCTCACTCGGAAAACTTGCAGCCCTATGTCACCTAGGGCTCTTGCTTCTACGGGATGGTCATCTTCTAATACTGCTCACGGCACTGCTTCTACTGGTGCTGCTCCTGCTACGTCGACCAAGCTGGGACTCGAAGGAGAAGGAGAAGATTGTCTTTGGAGGTGGAAAAGGATGGAAGGCCGGGCAAGGTATAGAGTTCTTCTACCGCGGCTGCTAAAGGGAGGCATTATTTAGGTCGTGGCTCTGGTGGCTCTAGTCAATTACCAAAGAGAGCCCGAGGTGAACCAGTAGACCCCCCTAAATCAGACCCCGCATGCATCTTCTGTGGCAAGAAGTTCGCTACTTGGAAGGCGGTGTTCGGTCACCAGCTGCGAGCACATCCCGATCGACAATGGCGCGGGGCATTCCCGCCACCCATAGGGGAGTGTTCGCCGGATAAGTTTGCCCCCATCCCCACTCCCAGTAATCCTACTCCTGCCAACAACACTGCTACTACAACTAGCTAGTACCGGAAAGAACGAACAAGCCGTTGAAGATATAGAGGAGCAGTTGGTTCCTATGCTACAAAAGTGCCTTCAGTGTTAAGAGATCCTTTAGTGAGCCGACCAACTTGGGTAACCGCTGGAGCAAAATAACAGTTTCACTGCCATTAAACTAAACAAGACGCAAAAGAATGATACGCACCCTAATGTTAATGCTAAATGTTTGAATAGGTTGAAGAAACTGCACAAGGGAGTTGAGGAGATTGGCACATTGAACAAAGAGGAAACTGGATTCATTTCAATACTAGTTACTACACCTTACTGCTCTTAAGTAGGAGTTGCAGTCTGCAGACAGATGGTTTTTGGTGGAGTGGAATTGAGATTTTTTGAAGAATGGTAGAATCTTTCTGAAGTATCTACCATCTTCAGCAATCATGCTCTACCTCTCCAGCAACCAAACTTTTTCTGTAACACTTAGATGTCCTATTCTAGAGACATATTGTGCCGTGGAGGCCGGCTCTGATTGATCTAAGATTAGTCCCAAACATCTATACAAGTAATAGTTAGAGTTGGGAGCATTTGACAGTGGTATTTGTTGTTTCAGTTTCCTTTCATTGTCTAAAACATTGTATGTGAACGCATTTATCTAATGTAATGCAATTTGGATGTGACTACACTATGTATAAAGCTACAGTATCACTGATCATAGCTTAAACAATCAGAAAGTGAACTATTACCAATCAGAAAAATGAAGAGTAGTGCTTTTTCTCTCCAAGAAGCAGGATCTCAATTTCCCTCGCTGAAACTTCATTGCATCTTTTCCTTCACTGCAATGTCACTTGGAAACTTCATTGCATCTCTTATATTTAGATGGTGTGTAGCACTTATCCTTCCATCATTTCCCTCTTTGAAGAATGGTCAGCTACCATTGTTAGTGGAAGTTGTTAGAACTCATGCCTCCTTGTTTCATTTCAGGGTTTTGATAATGACAAACCTTGGCTCAATTGATGACAACCTTGAAGCAAAAAGAAATCAAACAAACAAGTACTCAACCAAAGTGATCAAGAATTCAAGTGAAGATATGATCAAGAGTTGAAGTGCAAAGAAGAGGGAAGTTAGGACCCATTTGTACAAGGGTTTTGATAATGACAAACCTTGGCTCAATTGATGACAACCTTGAAGCAAAAAGAAATCAAGCAAACAAGTACTCAACCAAAGTGATCAAGAATTCAAGTGGAGATATGATCAAGAGTTGAAGTGCAAAGAAGAGGGAAGTTAGGACCCATTTGTACAAGGTAAAACACTCACCTTCTCTTAGGCATTGGCTCAAACAAAACACATTTCAATCATACAATTCATAAGCATGCTTTCAAACATAAAGTTGTGTTTTTTAGTCCACAACATCGATGTTCTGTAAACAAACATCGATGTTCTGTGTTTCCAAGTTTTTCAAATATTGGCAGTAGCTCTAAAACATTGATGTTGGATAATAAAACATCGATGTTCTTGTGACCGTTGGTCAAAACATCGATGTTTAAAATCCAACATCGATGTTCATGAAAAATTGTCTTTGAAATATAATTTTGCCGAAGCCAAAAAACATCGATGTTGGCCAATTAAACATCGATGTTTCACAAAACATCGATGTTTCATTTTCCAACATCGATGTTCTGGGATAGACCCTTTTTCATCATATTTTTGCGAAGCTAAAAACCATCGATGTTGTAATTGAGAACATCGATGTTGTCACTGAAAACATCGATGTTGCTCAGACAAACATCGATGTTCTACTAGCCGTTGGAGTAATAATTTAAAATTGCTGGCTAAAACATCGATGTTTAAAGTGAAAACATCGATGTTTTGCCGTTGTAGCACAAACTTTTCAGCACCCACTATGTTTTGTTTAAGGCTGTTTTTGGGTGGATTTAAAACGGCTCTATAACTTTTCAAAGCTATAAATTAAGCATTTTTAGCTGTGTTTCATAACTAATCAACTCTCTACTTATATGCATTCATCTCATACATTCAAATCAATCTTTGTTGAGCCAATATCCTATTGAGGATTTGAGAGTTGCCTTTTAGAGCTTCATTTGTACACTCACATCTGCTCTTTGAGAGAGACCTCTTGTTTGAGTGATTATTATATTCATACACCTTAAGGGAGGTTAGTTCCCTTGTTTAGATTCACAAGAAGAGGGTATATCTTTTTGTGTGAGAAGTCTTAAGGTGTGGTATCCTTAAGCAAGTCTAGGATTCTTGAGATTAGAATTCCTAGGAAAGTCTTGAAGTGAGGTATCTTCAAGCAAGAGAGCTGAAGTTCATGTGACTTGAATTTTCAGGGTTTAGGATTCTTGTAACTAGAATTCCTAGGTTGTAACGGTTTGTTAAGCACCCGTAAGCTTAACGTAGATAGTGAAATCTTCAAGTGAGACTTGAAGGGCTGGATTAGCCACACTAGTAGAGTGTGTGTGAACCAGGATAAATTGCTTGTGTCCTTCATTCTTTCAATTCCGCATTTAATTCCTGCTTATTTCGTTTTTATTCAATTATCGCTATTCACCCCCCCTCTAGCGAAGGGCTATTGTCCTAACAATTGGTAGCGGAGCCTAACTCTCTGAAGACTTAACCGTTTGAGAGGTAAATTTCCATGGCTTGTTCAAATTTTTTGTATGCAGGAATCACTGAAGGGCAATCCATTACCCAAGCACCATTCTTTGACGGGACAAATTACACATATTGGAAGGAAAGGATGAGAATTTTCATCCAAGCCAATAACTTTGCAGCTTGGCTAACGATAAAGAATGGCATTCAAATTCCATCAAGGACGGAAGTGGAGTACAACGAAGATGACATCCAGAGAATCGAAAACCACTCCAAGGCAATACACATGCATCAAAATGCGATCAATCCGAATGACTATCAAATAATCTCCCACTGCGCAACAGCCAAGGAGATGTGGAACATGTTGGAAATCATCTATGAAGAAACCAACAGCAAGAGAGATGAGGCTGTCAACCTTTGTTGCATGGCAAAGGAAGAATCTCCGGAAGAGGTAAGTACTTCCTATTCAAGTGATGACTATACGTTTGAAGAGCTGCAAAATGCATTTAATGAAGTATATAGTAAATTCATTTCAGTCTCTAAGGTCAATAAGAATTTAAAGAAACAAGTTACAACCTTAGAAAATGACAATGAAAATTTGTCAAAAGATAAGGATGAGTTAACAAATAAAACTGATAGGCTTGAAGAAGAAAAGCATGCTCTCAATATGTCTTGCAATGAACTTAATGAGACGATATCCTCAAATAAATGTTCTTGTGTTGAATTGGGAAAAGAGAATGAATCTCTTAAGCATCAAGTTGATGATTTGAGGAAAACATTAGAGAAATTTACTAATGGTAGAGATAGTCTTAATCTTCTTCTAGGACAACAAAGAAGTGCAATTCAAAAAGAAGGATTAGGTGCATCTAATGTGTCAAATGATGTCAAACCTACTGTGCTTAATGCTAAGACACATAAACATGGTGCTTCATCTTCTACTTTTCATCCTACTAGATCACATGTGCATAACACAAGACCATATACTCATCATAGAAGGTCAAATGCTCAAAATGCAAGAACAAATGCAAGAAGTGGAAGAGCTCACTATGCTAAATTATATGCCTATAACATTAGAACAAATGCTAAGGTTACAAGACCACATGTACACAGAGCTAAAAATGAAAGTTCTCATTTTACTAAACCTAGGAAATATGTGACTCAATTTAGGGAAAACAAGATTTTACCTAGGAAAGACAAGTATAATAGATTGCATGAACGTAGGCAATATGGTACCTATAACCAACCTAGAAGAATGCACAATCCAAATGTTATTTGCCACTATTGTAATAGGATAGGACACATTGCCCCGGTTTGCTTTACTAGGCATAGGCATTGGGCTCAAGATGAAGCTCATCATTACTATGTTCCTAATCCTCAAGGACCCAAAAAGATTTGGGTACCAAAAACCCATTGATTTGTCTTGCAGGTATGCTTGAAGGCATCAAGTGTACTTTGGTACCTTGATTGCGGATGCTCCAAGCAAATAACCAAAGAAGCATCCAAGTTCTTAATCAATTCTTGTAGAAATGCAAGGATGAGTGTTGTTTTTGTAGGTACCCTTCATTTAGGCAAAAAGATAGGGGGAACAAAGGGATGATGAAGAACTTCGAAATTTGAGCAGAAGTCTCAATACATCGATGTTGAGTATCACAACATCGATGTTCAGCTAAGCTTTCTAACATTCTTTATTTTGGCACATATAGAAGTGTATAGGTGTAGCTAATATGTTACAAAAGCTCCACCTATTTCTTACATAAGCACTTCCCAACCTCTTCTCATCGTTATTTTTTTTTTTTGCTAATGACAAAAGGGGGAAGATAAGAAGAAGTATATGCACCAAGTTAGGGAGAATCACAATTTGAAATACATAGGGGGAATTATCCTTATGTTAAACTCATAAAAATTGGCATATACTTCTAGTTGTTTGTCATTATCAAAAAGGGGGAAATTGTTAGAACTCATGCCTCCTTGTTTGATTTCAGGGTTTTGATAATGACAAACCTTGGCTCAATTGATGACAACCTTGAAGCAAAAAGAAATCAAGCAAACAAGTACTCAACCAAAGTGATCAAGAATTCAAGTGAAGATATGATCAAGAGTTGAAGTGCAAAGAAGAGGGAAGTTAGGACCCATTTGTACAAGGGTTTTGATAATGACAAACCTTGGCTCAATTGATGACAACCTTGAAGCAAAAAGAAATCAAGCAAACAAGTACTCAACCAAAGTGATCAAGAATTCAAGTGAAGATATGATCAAAAGTTGAAGTGCAAAGAAGAGGGAAGTTAGGACCCATTTGTACAAGGTAAAACACTCAACTTCTCTTAGGCATTGGCTCAAACAAAACACATTTCAATCATACAATTCATAAGCATGCTTTCAAACATAAAGTTGTGTTTTTTAGTCCACAACATCGATGTTCTGTAAACAAACATCGATGTTCTTGTGACCGTTGGTCAAAACATCGATGTTTAAAATCCAACATCGATGTTCATGAAAAATTGTCTTTGAAATATAATTTTGCCGAAGCCAAAAAACATCGATGTTGGCCAATTAAACATCGATGTTGTCACTGAAAACATCGATGTTGCTCAGACAAACATCGATGTTCTACTAGCCGTTGGAGTAATAATTTAAAATTGCTGGCTAAAACATCGATGTTTAAAGTGAAAACATCGATGTTTTGCCGTTGTAGCAGACAACTTTTCAGCACCCACTATGTTTTGTTTAAGGCTGTTTTTGGGTGGATTTAAAACGGCTCTATAACTTTTCAAAGCTATAAATTGAGCATTTTTAGTTGTGTTTCATAACTAATCAACTCTCTACTTATATGCATTCATCTCATACATTCAAATCAATCTTTGTTGAGCCAATATCCTATTGAGGATTTGAGAGTTGCCTTTTAGAGCTTCATTTGTACACTCACATCTGCTCTTTGAGAGAGACCTCTTGTTTGAGTGATTATTATATTCATACACCTTAAGGGAGGTTAGTTCCCTTGTTTAGATTCACAAGAAGAGGGTATATCTTTTTGTGTGAGAAGTCTTAAGGTGTGGTATCCTTAAGCAAGTCTAGGATTCTTGAGATTAGAATTCCTAGGAAAGTCTTGAAGTGTGGTATCTTCAAGCAAGAGAGCTGAAGTTCATGTGACTTGAATTTTCAGGGTTTAGGATTCTTGTAACTAGAATTCCTAGGTTGTAACGGTTTGTTAAGCACCCGTAAGCTTAACGTAGATAGTGAAATCTTCAAGTAAGACTTGAAAGGCTGGATTAGCCACACTAGTAGAGTGTGTGTGAACCAGGATAAATTGCTTGTGTCCTTCATTCTTTCAATTCCGCATTTAATTCCTGCTTATTTCGTTTTTATTCAATTATCGCTATTTACCCCCCCTATAGCGAAGGGCTATTGTCCTAACAGAAGTGAGTGATCTCTTAGAAATTATGGTCAATGGTTTTCTTTGCATCTCTATATTCAGTATCGCTAACATGAAACACAGAGGTGTTTAAGGACCATCCTTTTTGATCCACAGAGTTCTCTACATGGTTCATAATTCTGGGTTTCCTCATAGGGTGCTCCCGGACCTGTTGGCCTTAGAGGAGTGGTTAAAGATTCAAATGTCACGTCCATCTTCATCTTCACCTGTCCTGTCCATCCGTCTAGAAAACGCAACAGAACTTGTGGCGTTTCTCAGGTTTATCTTTGAACTAGACTGGGTTAAAATTCTTTAATTGTATACCCTGATTTTTTTCCGGCCAATTATATATCCCTACTTTGTAAGTTTGCATCAATTGTGTACCTTGGTCAACAACCTGATGACGTGGCGGCCGTTAATGGTAAGTAGCAATTTAAACTAATCATATAAGTCTATTAATAGTATACAATCTAGTTCATATATTCTTTATTAATTACAATTTACTTCTTAGTATTATATGTAATTATTATTTATACAATATTTGATTCCTAAATAATATTTAATGCATAATAATATTATTTTGTTAAAATATTAAGTATATAATTATTTTTTTAATATTTTTTGTAATACATAACTAGTTATAATTATAAATTAATGTGCATTACATTAACTAGTGATAACAATTATATTACTTAATTTCTATAACCTCTCACATAATTTTTTAATTGAATTATTTGAAATCTAGAAAACATGTGTTAGTTTATTAATCTTAACAATTTATGAATTTAAAATTCAAAAAATAACGTAAAAGTTGGTCTCACTCACCATGTATCATAATAATACGGAAACATTGTTTTAAGATCGAATTTTTGGCCCAACTAGCAGCACTTGCAAAGTTAGAAATTATTTTAAGGTAAACAAAAATAATAAATATTTCTATTGTCAAATTGTACATAAATATTATTAAATTTAATTTAATATTTAGTAATATAATCAAAATTAATTGTATATAAAAAATAATTATAACATCAAATATTGCAAAGTGATAATTATATATAACATTAAAAATTTAAATAAAAATATTATCGTCCTATCAAAAGGATTTTATTGAATGTGAATTAAAGTTTGGGGACTTGGTTGTATAATTCTAAATGGATCTACATGATTAAATTTAAAATTAAGGGACAAACTAACATACGTTATTGGCAGACACCAAGCCACGTCATAGAAAATACCCAGTCATAAAAAGATATCCAGTTGATGCAAATTTCAAAAGTACATGCATATAAAGGGGACTCAACAATGTGATGTTGGCTTGGCATCTCAATCATTTCCTCAACCAATTCAGCAACATCACTTTTGAATTTTCACATACTACTTTCTTGCTTTCTTATTGAAGCTCTAATTCCACGGCTGACTCTCTGGCTAAGAGAGGATCTTCAACTTGTAGTTCAATCTTTCTCTTGAGATTCTGCTACTTTGTTTTATTTTATTAATGATAAGAGGACAATTTCAAAAGCAAAAGAAGAGCCTAGTGTCTCAGATTCAAGCCCTTCTCTTTGCATATTTAAGAACATCTTCACTAGGTTGGGTATGACTAAAAAAACTATTAATTCATTTATTAAAGAGACTTTTTTTGTATAAAGTTGGCAAAAATCTTGGATCCGCTCGGTACATATAATGTGATGTAAAATATATACTTGACAAAAATGAATATAATTTCTATTAAAAAGATTGAATTGTTAAGAAGATATTCACATTTTACGTAAAATTACTCAAATCATCAAAATTGATCGGTCTTATCGGTATGTATCAACAAAAAAAAAATTGATTTGTTGTCAGTGACGAAAATAATGAGCTGAGGAATCAGGTTCATTACTTTTGTAGTTGGAGACAAGAAAGCATAGGTTCATAACTTTTTAGAGGTTTAATGGGATTTTAGGTCATGTACCTGGCTTCTTTTATTAGATATGATCATTGTACTATATTTTTATAGATTTTAATTCTTGTACAATAGATTTTCATTAAATTTGATACTTTTGGAGCCACGTGTCAGCTTGTAACTCCATATCACGGGTAGAAACAGACCAATTTCAAGTTGACATCTGTCCCCACCAATGGAAAGCACCAAGTTTAATGAAAGTATGTAATACAAGGACTAAAATCTGTAAAAAAATATTGTACAATGACCACATTCAAAAAATGAGGTAAGTACAGACAAAACATACCATTAACCCCTTTTGTAGGACAAAGCTAAGCGGGCAAAGTAATATTAGTAAGACTTATGCACCACATAATCAATATTCTTTTTATTTTCAGTCGCTAAAGTAACATTAGCTGGATATTGAAAGACACGAAAGAGATGGGTTTTGAGTTTTGACAGTTAAGAGTGTGCTCCCATTTTAGAGCGCGTGTGTCGCGTGTAACTCTCTCAAATCTAAACAGTAGCTTTGGTGGTCTTTCTTTCGGGATTTTTTGCAAACAGGTGGTGGACTTGTATTGATGAACACAGGGGATCCTCCATCACTGATGGAGGAGGCTGACGAGGGCTCTAAGAGTGAGGATGAGCTAATCAGACACAGTAATAAGAAATTATGCCTGGGTTCTGGGGCGAGTGGCAAGGGAGCTGTGTCTGAACAAGCAGGTAAGGTGGGTTCTGAGACTGGGGGTGAGAGCTCGAGGCGGAAGACGTCTTATCGAGCGCTCTTGATGGGGCAATCGGCCACTGACGCTGCGATGGAAGATGTACCTGAGGAGCAGGAGGATGATGGAGTGGTTTCTGATTCGGAGGATGAATGGGAGGACCCGGAGTGCCCACGGATTCGACTCACAGCGGCAGAGAAAAGACGCCTATATGGAAGATGGAGGCACGCCCTCATCGTGAAAGTCCTGGGTAAGAGGGTTGGGTATAGATTCCTGCAGAATCGTTTGAATACTTTGTGGTCTCTTAGGCGTCCTTATACGCTTGCGTCGATGGGCAATGACTTCTTCTTGATTAATTTAGCCTGTGCGGAAGATTATGAAACTGTGCTTACAGGGGGGCCTTGGACTGTTGCTGATCACTACCTTACGGTGCGCCGGCGGCATCCGGGGTTCGATCCTTTTGAAGCCTCCATTGAGAGGGTAGCGGTCTGGGTTCATGTCCCCTACCTTGGGATGGAGTTTTGTGAAGACAGTGTGCTTAAGCGTGTGGGGAATATGGTGGGCAGAATTTTAAAAGTGGATAGGGCCACTGTTGCTGGGGAGAGAGCTGAATTTGCGAAGCTATGCGTGGAGGTGGACCTAACTAAGCCTCTCTTGGCTAAGTTTCAAATTGGTAGAAAGGTTTGGAGGGTGGAGTATGCTGGGTTGCATTTGATCTGCTTTAGCTGTGGTTTGTATGGACACAAAGAGGAGGCTTGCCCTACTGTGCAAGTGAGCAAAGATGGAGATGAGAAGGAAACTCACGCGCAGCAGCCACCGACACCTTGCTTTCACCAAGGAGCAGCAACGCCCAGAGACCGACCTGAGGTCTACGAAGCTCGGGGTCAATGGATGCTTGTTCAAAAGAAGACACGGAACAGAAAACATCCCCAAATCCAACAACCTGCTCAAGCTGGAAAGTCTAGGTTCGATGTGTTAAGTGAACTGGAGGAGGACAATGCGAGGGAGGCCCATATTGCGGCTGCAAAGGAAGGGGTGGTTTCCGTGAGACCTGCAATGGGAAATAGAACTAGTGGTCAAGTGCACAAGGGGCCGAAAAGTACAGTGGAGAAGGGCAAAGGTGTCCAGGTGTACGAACTTACAAAAGAGCCGCTGGTACAGAAAGGTGATAAGATGGTTAAGCTTGGTGATGGAAAGGCATTCCTGCTGAAAACTAGGGCGCATCTTCCCTTGAAGGAAATCACGAATGTTAATCTAGGGGTACAGCCCAGAGCCTCTAAAAAAATCACGCATTGTGACTCAATGGATGTGAACCAAGGAGACACAATTCGAAAGATTACTAGTTCAGGTAGACCACCGGACCCTGGTTCTCAGCAAATAACGAGGGAGGACCAACAGTGTGATGCCACTGATGTCGTTGGAAGAGGGGACTCTGTGAGTGAAGGGCAGGTTCATGCTCCTTCTAATACTGTCGATCTCTTAATGGAGTGATGTGTGTTATCTTCGTATGTTCACCAATATGATAGATAGCATTTTATATTGGAATTGTCGTGGAGCCAAGAGCAGAAGGCTTCATGGTATTGTGAAGGATCTACTGAGTTGTCATAACCCTGATTTGATTGTCCTTGTGGAACCTAAAGTTAGTGGTGCTAATGCTGATCAAGCAGTACGGAAGATGGGCTTGGATTGGGTGGCTCGGGTCGAGGCCGAAGGCTTTTCAGGAGGTATCTGGGTCTTGAGTAGAGGAAGGGTTGTGGAGTTCGAGGTTCTAACCTCTAATTCTCAATTTATTCATGCGAAAATCAAAGGAGAGGAAGGCAGGCAGTGGCTTCTCACTTTGATTTACTGCAATCCTGATGAAAGCCTTAAGGAGACTTTTTGGACAGAGTTGCTATCCCTAAGTGCAGGAGTTGACGAACCATGGGCGGTAATGGGTGACTTTAATGACTTTTTGAGCTTAGATGAGAAACAAGGGGGTGTTCCTGCTGATTTTGTTCGATGTCAAAGGTTCAGAGAGCGACTAGAAAACTGTCTTCTAATGGATGCTGGTGCTGTGGGTCCGAAATTTACATGGCGAGGACCTAAGCGGTTTGTTCTTGATAGAGTCTATGAGCGGCTGGATAGATTGGTATGCAATATGAGCTGGAGTCTTGGCTTTCCGGAAGCTGTTGTGCGGAACCTTCCTAGGGTGAAGTCCGATCACCACCCTATATTGCTGAATCTGTTTGTGGAGGCAGTAACGGGGGCCAAAATCAAACCATTTCGATTTGAAGCGGCATGGCTTCAACATGAGAAGTTCCAGGAGGTTGTGAGCACTAATTGGAGAGGTGGTGTTCATCTTGCTGATGCCCTCCTTGGCTTTCAAACAGTACTGCGAGCTTGGAACAAGGAGGTGTTTGGCAATATTTTCTATAGGAAGAGACATCTTTTGGTGCGGCTGAATGGGATTCAAAGGGCACTCTCTTGTCGGCCTAATCCTTATTTAGTTGCTCTTGAGGAGGAATTGTTGATTGAATACCATAGAACTCTGGCCCAGGAAGAAGTGCTCTGGCATCAGAAGTCAAGGCTTCGGTGGTTAATTGAAGGTGATAGAAACACCCACTTCTTCCATCTCTCAACTCTTATAAGAAGGAAGAGGAACAAGGTGCAAGCTCTTAAAGATAATTCAGGGGAGTGGATTTGGGATGCATCAGCACTGCAAAAACATACTGTGGATTTCTATAAAGACTTATACTGTAAAGAGGAGGGTGTGAAAGCTCCACTTGCCACCTGTACAAAATTCCCTACGGTAAAAAGGGAGGAGATGAACAGAATTAGCCAGAAGGTTTCGGATGATGATATTTATAGTGCAGTGAAACAGCTAGGACCCCTGAAAGCCCCTGGGCCGGACGGATTCCAAGCCCTTTTTTATCAATCTCAATGGCAAAGAGTTGGACCTGATCTGCTGAAATTTGTACATGAGTTTCTTGATGGGAAGGATGACTTGCAGAAGGTCAACGACACTTATTTGGTCCTCATCCCAAAGGTTAGCTCTCCTGAATCCATAAAGCAATTTCGTCCAATAAGCTTATGCAATGTGAGCTATAAAGTGGTATCGAAAGTGCTGGTTAATATGTTGAAACCTTTACTTCCAGACCTGATTAGTGAGAACCAAAGTAGTTTCGTCGGCCAGCGGCAAATAACTGATAATGTGATTATTGCCCAAGAAATTATGCACTCTATGAGGGGGAAAAAGAAAGTTCGTAAGTATATGGCCATCAAGATCGACCTTGAGAAGGCCTATGATTGCCTGGACTAGGATTTCGTTGAAAATACATTGCTGGAGGTTGGGTTACCAAGACACTTTCAGAGATTGTTAATGGTGTGTATAAGAAGCCCTAAAATGCAACTGCTATGGAATGGTTCTATTTCAGAATCGTTTCGATCTTCAAGAGGATTACGACAAGGGGACCCTCTCTCACCTTATATCTTTGTGATTTGTATGGAGAAACTCTCCCACCTTATAACGGATGCTGTGCTGCAAGGAAAATGGAAACCTTTTTGCTTTGGTTCGACAGGCCCAAGGATATCACATCTACTCTTTGCCGATGATTTAATGTTATTCGCAGAGGCTTCTTCACGACAGGTGTGCATAGTTAAGAAGTGCTTGGATCTATTATGTCGGGCTTCAGGACAAAAGGTGAGTATGGAGAAGACTCGAGTCTTATTTTCTGAAAATATCCAAGCAGTCGTGGCTAGGAGGTTGGCTGATGAATGTGGGTTTATTCTTACTAAAGACTTTGGTAAATATTTGGGAGTTCCTTTGATACATGGGCATGTTACAAAGTCAACCTACAGTGGGGTTATTGAGAGAGTGCAACAAAACCTCACTCAATGGAAGGTGACAAACCTATCCTTTGCAGGTAGACTTACACTATGCCAATCGGTCTTGACTGCTATACCGAGCTACACAATGCAAAGTACGAGAATCCCTAAAGGGGTATGTGAAGAGATTGACCGTATTTGCAGAAGCTTTCTTTGGGGAGAGGTTGATGATAAAAAGAGGATGCACCAGGTTAGTTGGGAGACCATTTGCCAACCCAAGGGCTCGGGCGGCCTTGGGGTCAGGGAGATGAACGGAAATAACGAAGCCTTCTTACTCAAGCTGATCTGGATCATGGTTAATGAGCCTGACAGATTATGGGTGAAGGTAATGAGGGCTAAATATTGGAAGCAATCTGGGCAAAGCTTGGTGATGAAAACTTCGCACTCAGTGGCGTCTTATTTATGGAAGAACTTGAGGAGGCTGTGGGAAACGTTCGATGCTGGTGTAAAGATGGTGGTGTCGAATGGAAGAGAGATTGAATTCTGGAACGACGCCTGGGTGGAAGGTTATGGCCCGCTCGTGGCTGAAGTAGATGATATAATTGATCAAACGATGATGGATTGTAAAGTTGCAGAATTTGTGAACGAAGAGGGGCACTGGGACTTGGGTGAGCTAAGAAAGCAGTTGCCAGAACCAATTGTACAGAGAATTATTGCTATTTGCCCACCTTGTGGGGATGCTTCGAATGATTATATAGCTTGGGCCAATGGCAAAAATGGGCAATTCTCAATTTCTGCAGCGTATAAATTTCTGAATGCATCTAACTGGGGTGATGGGAATGAGCGTAAACTGTGGAAATCCATTTGGACCTGGAATGGACCTCAAAGGATTCGGACCTTTCTTTGGCTTGCGGCTCACGGGCGACTCTTGACAAATGAAAGAAGAAGGCGATGTGGCCTTGCTGATTGTGATATTTGTCCTGTATGTGAAATGGAGAGCGAAAGCATAGTACATACTTTGCGCGATTGTCCTGAAGCTACACAGGTATGGGCTGCTTTCTTTTGCAATGCTTATGACACTACCTCTTTTTTCCAATTGCCCTTTGATCAGTGGTTGGAAAGAAATCTTTTGAATACTGAAGTGTGTGATTATGGTGAGGACTGGGAGGTGACCTTTGGTGTGGTATGTTGGATGCTCTGGAGGAAAAGGAATAATAGGGTCTTCAACCCCGAACATCCAATGGATGTGGAGGATTGTATAAGAGCTTGTCAGCTCTTCCTGATGGAATTGAAGGCGAGTAAAAGCCGAGACGAGGAGGACGAGAGGAAGCGAGAGGAGAATGAAATTAGTTGGCAGAAGCCACCACAGGGATGGTACAAAATCAATACCGATGGTGCATGTAAAGGTAACCCGGGTATGGCGGGCATTGGAGGAGTGTTGAGAGATATGGATGGTAGATTTATACAAGCCTTCGCCGGTGGGGTGGGATGGTGCAATGCTTTAAGGGCAGAGCTATGGGCAGCCAAAGTTGGGCTGGAAATGGTATGGAAGTTGGGTATAAAGAAGGTTGTGCTGGAGATGGACTCTTCTGCAGCGGTGTCTTTAATAATGGGAAATTCAAAGCACAGGAATGAGCTAAGTATGTTGTGTAATCAAATTAAGGCACTCTTAATTAGAGATTGGGAGAATGTCACGCACCGGGATATTTTGTGCGCGACCTGGAGGGGGGGGGGGGGCGTTTCAAGCATTTCAATGTCTACTCGTGCCACCCCTAGGAATGCTCCAGATGCTCTTTAGGGGGAGGACCCCTACCCGGCTGATGCGTGATGCGGAGAGATCGAGCTATGTGCATACTGGTTCCTGTCAGTGGTATAACGAATGTTGGTGGCAATAGCTCCCGACCAGTTGTGCCAAGTATCTTGCACAATCCCGCACTAAGCCTTGCCTGGCTCGGCGAGGCTTGTGCATACAGGGCGAGTATCTATAGAGAGGCAAATGTATGTGCAGACTTTTATGCTAATAGGGGAATAGAGCTCAGAGATCATACTGAGCTCTGCTCTGAACCATGTCAACAGGTTAGAACTTTTTTGTTCCGTGATTTGTTGGGAGTGGGAGAGTTCCGGTTTGTAACTACTAAGTAAGTAATATAAGGCCTCGAGCCCGTTCTTTACCAAAAAAAAAAAAAGACACGAAAAGCACCAAGTTCTTATCTGGAGAGAAAGTAAAGAGTAGAAGCCCAAAAATGTTTGCTGAGAGGCAAAGTAAGGCATCTGATTTAATAAAGTAAGGCATCAGCTTTAAATGTGGATGGGCAAATCAAGCAAGGCCATTATTCCCCATTTTCACATGGGTTGGAAGTACTATATATACAGAGATGGAAACACGTTTTGTTTCACTACCAAATTAACACCTGCAAAATCTACAAGGCAACTAGTTTCTATATTTCTTCAGGTTCTCTTTCGGGTGGAAAATTAAAACCAAAAGATGGTTGAAATAGTTCTTACATTTGCACTGGAGGAGACATTGAAGAAGGTGGGTTTGCTTGCTGCTGAAGGTATCGGACTTGCTTGGGGATTCAAGGAGAAGTTGCATAAACTCAACCAATCCTTAGAGTCCATTCGAGCTGTCTTGCATGACGCTGAAGAGAAACAAGTGAAAGAATCATCTGTGAAGCTTTGGCTGCGAAAGCTTCGAGACATAGCATATGAGGCTGATGATGTTTTGGATGAGTATGGCTATGAGGTTCTCCGGCAAAAGGTGGAGACAACCCCAATTGAGAAGGTACGCAATTTCTTTTCTGCCTCCTCCAACCCCATTGCATTTCGTCTTCATATGGGAAAAAAAATTAAGAAGATCAATGATGAGCTGGCGGAGATTGAAAATAAGATTGGTGGCCTTGGTCTAATGGTTATATCCATGGAGAGAGCTCCTCAACAACCTAGTGTAAGCCGAGAAACACACTCCTCCCTAGATACATCAGAACAAGTTATAGGAAGGGATAGTGATGTGTCAGAAGTGATCAACTTGTTGAATGTTGCAAGTGATGATCAAGGCCTCTCGGTTGTCCCTATAGTGGGGATGGGTGGTCTTGGCAAGACAACTTTGGCCAAGCTGGTGGTGAAAGAATGTGAGGGTAGAAAGCTATTCGATCAAATATTTTGGGTTTGTGTTTCCCAAAATTTAAATGAGCGAAGCATTCTGGGAGAAATGTTACAGGATTTGTTGGGTACAAAATTTGGGGATTTGAGCAGCTTGAATACAATATTGAGGCAACTTAAGGAAGAGCTGCAGGGCAAGAAATTTCTTCTTGTGCTTGATGATGTTTGGAATGAGGAACTTGACAAGTGGCTGAGCTTGAAGGAGGATTTGTCAATAGTTTGCGGAAACAACGGGAATGCATCAATAATAGTTACGACACGGAAATGGCAAACTGCATCAATAATGGAGACTTCTCCCGGGCGTAGGCATGAGCTGAAAGGACTGGAGGATGAAGAGTGTTGGTCTATTATTCGGAAAATGGTGGACTCCGGGAATGATAAGGCATCCATATCCGGAAAATTGGAGGGGATTGGGAAGGATATTGCAAAGAAATGTGGAGGTGTACCATTGGCTGCAAGGATGTTGGGTGGGTTGATGAGAAAGTCAAAAGATGAAAGACAATGGCTGAAAATTAAAAACAATCCTGTCTTGGATTCAGTAGGAAATGATGCGGGAATTTCGCATATTCTAATGCTGGGCTTTGATCATTTGCCTTGGTCCTTGAAACCATGTTTTGCATATTGTGCTATGTTTCTCGAAGATCATCCCATTCGTAAAGATCAATTAATTCAATTGTGGATGGCTGAGGGACTTCTCGGAAGAGCTAGTGACTCAAGTATGGAAGATATAGGCGGCAAGTATTTTGATGAATTGCTTGCAAATTCATTCTTCCAAGATGTTGAGAAGGATCTGTTGCTTGGTACTATCACAAGTTGTAAGATGCATGACTTGGTACATGACCTCTCATTATCTATTTCAAAACAAGAGGTGTTAAATTTGAATGCACGTCCTAATTTTAGAGAGGATACATCTTCCAATGTTCGCCATTTGAATTTTGTATGTGATGAAAAAACAGCAAAAGCATTTCCAATAATGGAGTGTGCGGCAAGATTGCGTACAGTATTTACAAGAAGAGGCAATGATGTTATTGTAAAGTCAAAAAAATTTAGGAGTCTAAGAACTCTCAACTTGGAAGATGCTGATATAAGTGAGTTGCCAGATTGGATTGGGAAGTTAAAACATTTGAGGTTTCTTGATGTTTCAAGGACAGAGATCAAAGAATTGCCAGAGTCCACCTGCAAGCTCTACAATTTGCAAACTTTAAGATTTGAAGAGTGCAGGAAGCTTGAAAAGATCCCGAGCAAGATGAAGAATTTGATAAGCCTGAGGCAATTCTATCTTACTTCCTTTCTTGGGGGATGGCCACGTGATTTTTCTCTGCCTGACAATTTGGTGGATGTGAGATTGGTAGACTGCGACAATATAGATCAGATCCCAAGTCTTGGACATCTTCCTAATCTTCAAACTCTCCAGATAAATGGGATGTCAAAGGTAAACTGCATTGGCCATGAATTCTACAATGGGGTAGATCTGGAAAGCAACAGAAGTTATGGCGTGAAATCATTCCCGTCATTAAAGGAATTTCGATTGGAAAGCATGAAGGATTTAGTTGAGTGGATGTTGCCTAAAGGAAATGGTGAGTTGATACTTTTTCCTAGCTTACAGGTGTTGTTCATAGACGAGTGTCCCAAATTAAGGAGTATCCCTGGGAGCTGTCATATGCCATCACTTGTCCGGTTGATCATTCTTGGATGTGGTAAACTGAGTGACTTGTCCGGCGAATTTATTGTGGGGACAGCCATCGAAGAGATACGGATTACTGACTGTCCTAATCTGATGTCGATACCAAGCCTCCAATGCGTCACTTGTCTTAAACGACTACAACTTATCGATTGTGGCTCCTTAACATCTCTCCCAAAAGGTTGCAGTATGGCACACAACTGGAGGAATTACTTGCATATAATTGCCCGTTTGATGAATTCTCAATCAACCTGAAAGGATTTATTTCTTTAGAACGATTGGGAATTGGGAATGTTAAGGAATCGACATGCCTTCCCATTGGAATAGGATCTTGTTCGTCTTTGAAGGAATTATGGATATGGAGCTGGGATGGACTGAATTCTATTCCAGATGATTTGCAGAAATTGTCATCTCTTGTTGAATTAGGGATCTATGACTGCCCAAGATTAGCTTACATTCCGGATGACATGTTTGGTGGTCACTTGACCAGATTGGAACGTCTGGTTATTGGTGGATACTGTGAAGAGTTAGAGGCATTCCCAGGGCTGAATTCAATCCAGAATCTGAAACATACTCTTGCAGCCTTATACATAAATGGATGGAAAAAACTGGAGTCATTACCGAGCCAATTACAGCAACTCACCTCCCTTAAGGAGCTGGAGATACATAGTTTTGATAGAATTGAGGTCTTGCCAGATTGGTTGGGCAATCTTTCCTCTCTTAGACTTCTTAAGATTCATGGCTGCGAGAATTTGAAGCATCTACCATCTCTGACAGCCATGCAATGCTCATCAAAATTGGAGCGGATAGTGATTGCTGTGTGTCCCATTCTCCAGGCAAATTGCAAGGAGGAAACGGGTTCCGAATGGCCCAAAATACTTCAACTCCTCCCAGGAACTATAGTGGACCCGGATAGTTGGAACTCCATTTCTCCTCTAATATGGACAGGCCGTGCCGGAGCCGCATTCAGAATGATACTAGGCGCATTGAGTCACCAATTTTTATGATGATCTACCATCATGGACTGGTGATAAGTCCAAACATTTTCGAGGCAAGAATTCACTCATATATGTAAGTATTGGTTGATATTTATTGAGTACAACGACTTTGCTAGACAAGATGGTTAATAGGAATTTGCCGGTTTGATGTAATTGCTGATTCCTGCTCTTGTTCAAATTAAATGCATTTTGTAGGTTGGTATTGTAAAGAATGAATTCCAGGATACCTAACAAGGCTATCCTGTGTTGTATATATTGTCATCAGAATACAAGAAACCTATGGTTACAAGAATCCTATTGTTACAAGAGTTATATGTACTGATACGCTAATGATAATGATAACAAAACAATAACAACTATCCTTATCATCTATTACCCCCCCGCAATTTGAGGGTGGTTGAACAGACCAGACTCAAATTGGAACGAAAAGATTGAAAACATGTAACGCCTAAAGACTTGGTGAAGATGTCGGCCAGCTGTTGCGTCGAAGATATATGAAGAACCTGTATTTGGCCATTCTGCACTCGCTCACGGATGAAATGGAGATCAATCTCCAGATGCTTTGTACGTTGATGCTGTACTGGATTGTTAGCAATGAAGGTTGCAGACAGATTATCGCAATGAATGGCGATAGGTTGAGCAGGTGGACACCGAAGTTCTGTCAGAAGATTCCTCAACCAAGTAACCTCAGCAACCACGCTTGCAAGAGCTCGGTACTCCGACTCTGCACTACTCCGAGAAACCGTAGCTTGTTTCTTGGCTGACCACGAGACGAGATTTCCCCCAAGAAAGACACAGTAACCAGTGGTGGACCGTCTGGTGTCCACACACCCTGCCCAATCAGCATCACTGTAAGCAGATAATATGGTAGTAGAAGTCGGCCGTAGAAGAAAACCATAAGTTCTGGTACCTTCAAGATAACGCAAAATACGCTTCACTGCCTTCCAATGGAATGTTGTAGGTGCATGCATAAATTGACAAACCGAGTTTACTGCATAGCAGATATCCGGGCGAGTGAAAGTTAAATATTGCAGAGCACCCACTATGGTGCGATATTGTCGTTGTCCCTCAGGATCCAGGAGCACTCCTTGATGTAAAGACAAAGTGTGGCGAGGCTGCATTGGTGTCGGTGCCGGCTTCAACTCTGTCATCTTTGCCCGTGAAAGAATAGTTTGGATGTATTTTTGTTGATGTAGAAACAAACCATCCCGAACATGAGACACTTGAATGCCCAAGAAAAAATGAAGAGGGCCTAAATCTGTCATAGAAAATTCTTGTTGAAGGAGAGAAAGTAACTGACCAAGGAGTGAAGCAGAAGATGCAGTCAAAATGATATCGTCCACATACAACAATAAGAAAGCATCACCATGTGTAGTGTGCAATATGAATAAGGAGGCATCAGAACGACTAATGTTGAAATTGTGAGCCACCAAGAAAGAAGCAAATCGTTGGTACCATGCACGAGGTGCCTGCTTCAATCCATAAAGTGCTCGTTGAAGTTTACAGACATAACCCGGGTGTTGTGGATCTTCAAATCCTGGTGGCTGCTTCATAAAGACCTCCTCCTTCAAGAAACCATTCAAAAAAGCATTCTTCACGTCTAATTGACGCATCCCCCAACCCCGAGAAAGAGCAATTGAGAGGACAGTACGAACTGTTGAAGGTTTAACAACTGGACTATAAGTTTCTTCAAAGTCCTCACCAGCACGCTGGGTGTAACCCTGGGCCACTAGACGAGCCATATACCGAGAAAGACTACCATCAGCATTGTACTTCCGACGAAACACCCAAAGAGAGCCAACAACATTCACAGCAGAAGATGGTGGTGGGACCAAAATCCAAGTGTGGTTGTCTTGTAAAGCTTGGAATTCATCCTTCATAGCAACTATCCACCGTTCATCTTTTGAAGCTTGTTTAAAAGTTTTAGGTTCTGGGTCGATTAAAGTTGGTTCAGTGCGGGTGATTGTAAGAGCATATTTGGGATTAGGCTTTCGAATACCATCACGTAGGCGTGTGGTCATTCGATGTTGCAGTTGAGAAGGTGGTTGGGAAGGAGAAGGATCCGAGATTGGGATAAGAGGTGGTGAAGATGTGGATTGAGTGGGTGATAGAGATAAGGTGGGAGTTGTACCAGAGTCGGGAGATAGGGTTGGACTTGGAGATAAAACAGAAGGTGAGTGTGGGGATACCGATAACACAGGAGGAATGGAAGTAGTAGATGAAGGAATATGAATTGGAGTAGAAGTAGGAGTGGGTATAGATGGTAGTGTCCGAGATAAAGATCCTGGAGGTGATCGCGTCGATGGAGATAAAGCACTGGGAAGCTGGAAAATGGCTGTGGAGTCAAATACTACTGGAGATGAAGTAGGGTTTGGGGATTGTATAGGAGTCTGGTCGAAAGAGAAAGTGGTCTCATCAAAGACAACATTCCTGGATACTACCACTTTGCGAGAGAGAGGGTGATAACATCGAAAGCCTTTATGATAAGTTGACAAACCAAGATAAATATGGACATCAGTTCGAGGTGCTAACTTATGTGTACTAGGACTCATATTCAATGGGTAACAAGCACAGCCAAAAACACGCATATGTGTGAAGGATGGTTGTCGACCAAATAGCATTTGGAATGGACTCAACCACTTCAAAGTGACATGTGGAAGACGATTCTGAACATAGACAACATGATGCAAGGCTTCGACCCAAAAGGAAGGAGGAAGTTTAGCCTGAAATAAAATACTACGAATAGAATTAAGCAAGGTCCTATGCTTCCTCTCTGCCATTCCATTCTGAGAATGACTATAAGGACAAGAGAGACGACGTGTTATACCATGCTGTTGAAGGAATCGATCAAAAGAAGCATTGCAAAATTCCCCACCATTATCACTTTGAAGGGAGCGAACAGATAAATTAAATTGAGTCCTGATTTCAGCATGTAACTGCTGGAATTTTGTGAAAACTTCATTCTTATGTTTCAAAGGATACACCCAACAATATTTCGAAAACTCATCCAAAAACAAAACATAGTATTGATATCCGGTAAAAGAAACAATAGGAGATGTCCATACGTCACAATGTAAAACATGAAACAACCCTAAACAAGGCTCTAATGACTTCGGGTAAGGTAACTGTGTCTGCTTCCCCATTTGACATGCTGAACAAAAGTCAGCTTTATTACGCGGCAAACAAAGAGTTGAAAACTGGGAAGAAAATTGTTGAAGCACCGGAGCCCCGGGATGACAAAGCCGGCGATGCCACAACGAACTAGAAACACGAGAAACAGCCATTGCAATGGGAAAAGAAGAAGCCGGTGGTGGCAAAACTCGAATGGAATAAAGGGTGCCGGAATCATTGCACCGAATCTGTGGATGGTGATAATGATGACCCTTCACAGAAAAACCAAGAGAATCAAAAAGAATGGAACAAGAATTATCAACTGAAAAACGTTTCACCGAGATTAAATTTTTAGTCAATCTAGGGACAACAAGAACATTAGTTAAACGAAAAATGGAGTTACCAATGAGGAAATACTTGACACCAATATGAGAAATAGAGAGGAACGTACCATCTCCAACCTGTACCGAATCGGTACCATGATACTCATGGAAGGAATCAAGATTTGCAGTGGAGTTAGTCATATGACTAGTAGCTCCTGTATCTGCAAACCAGAGAGAAGAAGAATCATGCTGTTCATGCACTCCCGCATACGAACGTTGAGGACAATGTTTGGCTGTGTGATTAAAACCATCACACAGTTGACATTGAACAGGTTGAGGACCCAATATGGAAGAAGAGGGTCGCGGTGGTCGGGTAGAGTATGCCGGGCGAGGAGAGGAGTGATAGCTATTAGGCGGGAACTTGGAAAAATCAGAGGGAGGACGAGCAGAATAACCTTGAGGGGAAGTATTCCAAGAGGAAGGCGGTCGAGGTGCAAAAGAGCCTCGTCCACCACGACCACCCCTCCCTCCTCGGCCGCCACGGCCTCGGGCTTGAGTGAAAAGTGCCTGGGAGTGATCGTCCATAGGAGGAGAGGAAGAAGAGTTAGAAGTACGTTTAGTCTTTCTAGTCTCCTGTGCCAGCAGAATAGAGCGAAGCTCAAAATAAGAGGGAAGAGGAGATTTAGAGGTGAGAAGAGTAACAATGTCACTGTACTCCTCTGGTAGACCATCAATGATTTGCATGACAATATCGTCTTCACTCAATGCTCGTCCTATGGACTCTAAGTTGTCTGCTATACTACGAACAGACTGCAAAAAGTCACTCATGGAAAGAGAGCCCTTCTTAGAATTAACAAAAGCCGAACGATATTCCATAAACCGGGCTTGAACATGATCATGAAAAAGCTTTTCAATATGTAACCAGACCTCTCTCGCAGTAGGGAAGGAACCAGGACGAACTATGTGATTCAAAATCACTGGGCTAACAGTAGCATAAATCCACGTCACTATAGTGCTATCTATTTGACTCCACTGTGTAAAAATAGGGTTGGGTTCAGGTGGCGAATTCGGTGTTGATGAAGGAAGAAAAGCTTCCGGTGGTGCAACAGATCCATCGACATGATCAACTACCTGATGAGAGTGGAAAACAGTATAGAGTAGACTCTGCCAAACCAAGAAATTGCTAAAGTCGAGTTTGGCCGGGACATAGTTACGAATATTGCTCACACTCAATACGGAATGCACAGTGGCCGAGTGAGTGGAAGCAGATGAGGAAGAAGGAGAAGAAGAAGAAGAAAAAGAAGGAGAAGAGGAAGATTCAGCTAAGGTTGAAGAAGAAAAAGAAGAAGAAGACGACATGTTTAAGACAGAGAGCAAGAGGAATAGGAAAGGATTGAGAGGAGAAAAGATTCAAAAGATGAACACTAGCTCCACTACCATGTAAAGAATGAATTCCAGGATACCTAACAAGGCTATCCTGTGTTGTATATATTGTCATCAGAATACAAGAAACCTATGGTTACAAGAATCCTATTGTTACAAGAGTTATATGTACTGATACGCTAATGATAATGATAACAAAACAATAACAACTATCCTTATCATCTATTAGGTATTGCAGTACTGGAGGAGGGATTCAGTGTGAGATGGGATGTGCTTTTACAAGATTGAAAGGTTCAAGGTTTGAGAATGTATTTCAGGTAAGCTTACAATCGACTGAATTGAGGAATGCAGCAAGTGCTTTTAAATTTTTTTGTAACAAATAATTATCGGTAAGTGATAGTAACATTGTTATCCATGTTGGTTGCAGGATTTCCTGATGGTGGATGCATAAGGAAAGGATTTGGTTTTTGATGCTGGCATATGGAGTTGCTTAAAAACCTCTGCAAAATGGATAAACCTCCGCAAAATGGTTTTTGATACTGGCATCTGGAGTTGCTTAAAAACCTCTCCAAAATGGATAAACCTCCGCAAAATGGTGTTTGATGCTGGCATCTGGAATGTCTTCCTCTGAAGATTGTATGGGTAGAAATTGACAAAGCTGCGGTCCTCGATGGATGCATTTCATGGAATGGAGAAGACGGAATTTGTGGTAATCCCTACATTTTAAGCTCCCATAACCATTATTGTAGTGGCGTTTGAAGTTTTGAGCCTTCCAGGCAGAGTGCTGCAGTGAATTTACTTTCTGCCGTCAAAGTTGTTTTATTCTCTCTTTTCTTAAAAAAAATTGTAATTAGGTAAAACATGGTACAACAAGGCCATGTTAGCCAACAAATATTTTCTCTATGGCTGAATCGTGATCCAACCTCAGGGATGAAAGAGGAGAATGTCTTTGGAGGCACTTCAGGGTAGTAATGATGCTTCAGGTGCAAATAAGTCAGAGTGGAAAAGTTCATCTGCTGCTGCTGCAGAAAACGTACTGGAATCTTGGTTTTTAAATTCTTAGTCTATGTTTTGAATACGCATTCTTCCTCTATTCCAGTTCTATTATAAAAATTGCTATATGAATTTCAGTTGTTGGTTCTGCTTGAAACATCACACATACCAGCACATGATTTGGTTCTGCATGAAACGTCACAGGGAGGACATACCAGCACATGCTCATCGATCTAATGTATGCTCAATGCAATTTGGATGGGATTACACTGCCTATTTTAAACAATCAATGGTATTTTAAGATACGCCAATTTTGATGTTTTGATGTAATTGTTGATTCCTTCCTGCTCTTGTTCAATTTAAATGCATTTTGTAGGTACTGCACTGGGAGGGATTAAGTTTGTGATGGGATCAGCATTTTTAAGATCAAAAGGTTCAGGGTTTGAGGATGTATTCCAGGTAAGCTTACAATCGATCGAGCTGCGGAATTCAGCATGTGCGTTCAAATTGTAGCAAATAATTAAGGTCGGTACTATTATATTGGTAAGTGATGGTAACATTGTTATTCATGTTCATTGCAGTTATTTGGTGGGATACAGCCCCAGCTACTTGGAAGAATTTCATGATGGTGGATATTTTAATGGAAAGAATTTCGTTTTTGATCACCGGTATGATTGCTTACTCTGTTTGTACCATTCCTTAGCCCTTTGTCCATATAGGATGCTGGCTTGTGGAGTTCAGGGGAAACTTCTTTTGTTGTAGTTTATGTATCACATTTTGTAATGAAGAATGTCTGCACTGGGATGGTAAATAGAACACCGAATACAAAACTGTTGAAATCAGAAGCAGCTTCTCACCTTATATGGTTGCAGGACTTATGTTGGAAGCCCAGATCCAACTGCTCTCGGTTGCCTTCTGAAGAATATTGTGCTTGTGCTGCTGATACTCTGACGTTGAAGAACGCTTGCTCTGCCATAGTTGTCGGGTATGTATTGGTCATTACATTTTGTTTTCTACTTTTTAATTTTTTTCTAAAAGAATTATAAACAAGCTGAAATATTCAATCCAGTCTATGCATGTTGTTCAAATCACTTTCTTTATATTAGAAGAGTGTCCCGGCTGATGTCAGACTAATCTCTCTTCCGCTAACTGTAGAGGATCCTATTCTTTATTAATCAGAACTCTAGTGGATCCTTTGCTACTACTAGTTTGCGGTTGTCAGTTTGTGGGTTCTTCTACGAAACTTTTGGTCTCTGTGAACTGGAGGACGAAGGAAGCTGTATATGTTTGTGAGCCATGCATGATACATGGTAAGAATGTCGTCTCCATTCCCTTAATTGGAGATGAAGAATCACATATGCAAGGAATTAATATTGAGTTTAGATTTGTGATATTGTGCTCTGGATTTCCTCTTCAACTTGGAGAAGCTGATCATGGATCTATCAGTACCCTTCACTCTGTAGATTTGGCAGCGGTAGCTTCAGGCAATGATAGGCAGATTGCAAATCAAGCCAGCAGAGATCTTGCTTCGTTGCTTGAAGACTGTTCCTCCACAATCATTGAGCAATATTTTGGTCGTATTTTCCTAAATTAGACACCATACACAGATGAGATTAGAGGTTTTCTACGACGTTTTCTTTGATTGATGCCCTTGTATAACTTTTCAGTTGTCTTGTGATCCTTTGGCAATGCCACACTAGTCATGTTTCTTTGTGGTCCACTGCTGTCAGACATTTTTGTATGCATTTTGTACTATGTGAATGTCTATTCCATAAACTCTGCTTGTTGTTCATACATACTTTTAGCTAGTTTTAGAACATCGTCATCCTTGAATACCCATTGCATCCATAAAAAGAACATGAGAAACAACATCTAGGTTCATGTAGGACATAAACACCAATCAACCAGGTAAACGCATGGCATGGTGAGCCATGAGATCTGCCACTTGGTTAGCTTCCTGTAGTGCTAAGAGATCCTTTAGTGAGCCGATCGAGCTGGACAGCCACTGGAATGAAATAACAGTTTCATTGCCATTAAACTAAACAAGAGGCAAAAGAATGATACGCCTCACAAGATGTCATTAGTCAGATGATAACTGTGATCTCATGCAAAAAGAATATAAAAGTTCAATGACCCTGCTGTTTTTCACAACAATAGGGAAAGTAAATAGATTTTTTATGGAGAAGCCTACACTTATGTTTCTTGCTGCAGTTCTGCATCCGCACTAGCATGTTTCTTCCCTTCTTGACCTTTATTTCCTCTAACATTTAGGATTGTTGCACCTACTATTGTGAAGGCTACTCAAAAATGATTTATATTATCAGTAACGATAACAACGACCTGAAGAATCAGGTACAGTAATAGTTAGATATTGAAGGAGAATTTATTAAGGGACAAGAAAGCATCGGATTCATAACTTTTGTAGGGTGAAGTAAACATTAGGCTTTTTTTTTTTAATACTAATCGAGTGTTGCATTAGATTACTGATGAGAAGTAAATATTAGTTAGATACCAAAGGACAATTCATTTCGAAAGCATCAGGGATGGAAAAAAGTAGGACTTATATAAGCACCAAGTTCCTATCTTGAGAAAGTACCCAAAGAAAAAGAAAGATAACGAAAAGTATTAAGTTCTTATTGACAAGTAAAGACTAGATAACCAAAAATATGTTTGTTGAGAGGCTACGTGAGAGGATTAAGGTCGTGGAAATCCTAAAACTTTAAAGCTCAATTGTATTTTTTTTTTTGGTTGTAAACCAGGAGGTATATTAAAAATATACTTGAGCTGATGACATGTTTAGGAGTCGGTAGCTCAAATCGACTCCTAATTAGTACAAACATTGAACTAATACAAAGACATGGAAAACATAATAAATGATAAGAGCTCGAAGAAACGAGAACTAGAGAACCAGTAAAACAAACAAGATAATTACTAAGCAGAACTGGTATGAGACTCTCGACTCATGGAGGGAGATCCACTTGTCACTCCATTACCGACCCAGACCTGAGTACAACGGGCGAGAAGATCATTCGATAGCAGTCTTCTGAGAGCACCACTGCCGTGTGATTCTGAGAAGGATGGGGACGAGCCTGGGTAGATGGGTTGAAGTTGGAGGAGATGATAGGATAACTGGTAGGGGGAGGGGGGCGAGAGGGGCCGGAACCTGGGGTATCAAAGGTATGAGGATTGGTTGGGACATTAGATACGTCTTTAAGAGTCTGTCGTCGAGGGTTATCCCTAGCTGCAAGTTTTAGAATTTTTAGGGGTTGGGTTTTCTTGGTGGATTGCTTTTGGAGTCTCGCCGTCTGTTTGCGAGATGACTTCCTAACAGGCCCGTCCCGGATGAAGTCTTGGAGAGTGGGTAGTGCGGGGGGTGGACCGGATGGACTTTGGACCTCAATGGCAGCTGTAGGTTGTGAGGGTGGGGTGACGGTGGTTGTGTCAAGTGGCATGGCCTCGGGTGCCGTCTCTAAGGTGTTGGAGGATGCAACAGGGTCAGGTCGATGGGTCTGCACGGGATCCTCCTCGGGAGAATGGCTGAGGATGTGGAACCGGTTTTGTGGGCAGCTGGTGTTAGAATATGGCGGGGGCATTTCTGGGCCGACCGAATGCCTCTGGGATGGGCATCGAGAACGCTTCGGTACGTTCATCCAGGCTCCCCTCCCATTGTGTATTTTGGCTGCCGTTCCTTCAAAATCTATAGGAGTTGCTCTAGACGTGCCGGTAGTAGTGTTCCGGCTATGGGCATCTTCCGGACAAACTAAGATGCTGTGACCTGGTTTCCCACATATATAACAAATATCGGGCAAGCCCTCATAACTGACCTTTATAGGTTCGCCATCCAGATATACTTCGCCCTTCAGGGGTTTTGTTAAATCAAGGCATACAGCAACTCTAGCAATTTTGGCTCAACTAGGGGTTAGAAGTGTTACCGTCAAGCTTAACTGTTCTGCCCACCATGTTGCCAAGTTGACGTAGTATTCTGGAATGGTATCGATTGGTTGGGAAGTCAGGAAATTGGATTCACGCCACTATGGAGTCACTTGTCCCGGTAGATGCTCGGAAGGTCGGAGACCAAGGTTGCACGCTAAGGACACTGCCATAGATGCTCCATGGTTCGTCAGTCAAGGCATGGATATAATCCTCCGATGCCCAGAACCGCACCAAATAGAAATTATTTTCAAAATCGATGATCTTGAAAGGACCGGTTGGCTTCCAAATGAGCTGTAATTGTGCATGTAGAGCTTTGAATCCGATATAGCGCCCATACAACTTGATCGCCACCGCATTTTCCCATTGTTTGTTCAGCCGGGCTTTAAAGGGATCGGACAAAACCAAATTAGCAACTCCATCGATGTCGGTCATCATCAAGTCTCCTTCTTCGTACTCAGCTTCACCCTCAAGTTCCCACGGGTCGGATTGGTAAAGCGGGTTAGACCCAGCAAATAAAGAATCCCGATAGCTCGGGGTAACTTCGTTCATTGTCACATCCGGTGTGGAGGTGCCATGAGGAGGCTGTGGGTGCATGGAGGTGTCGACCGGTGGTGAACCCGTCGAGGTCGTGACTAGGAGGTGAATATCTTCTCCCTTATCGCTGCCAGTTGGAGCTCCCGCTGCAACAGGATAGGGTGACGCCGGAGTTGCACCGAGTAGGACAGTAGATGTCACTGGAGGCGCGGGCGGGGGGAGAGCAAAGGTGGAGGTCGGACCGCCGGTGCTGGAGGTTGGACCACCGGTGTTGGCGGCTGCTCTTGGAGGGGGGAGCTGCATCTGGGGGTGATGGCCAGCCTGTCTGGTTGGGGGCGGCGACGGTGAGTGGATCCGGTCGCTGGAGAGGGCTGGCCTGTCGCGTGAGCGCGACCTCCTCCGCTGGACTGGGCTGGTCTCCTCCGGTCGGATCCGGACTTTGCGGGTGGCGCGGTCAATGGCCGTCTCCACTGCCTCAGTGGACACCTCCGTGCCCATCGGACCTGGGGGAGCTGCCGGCGTTGGTTGCACGCGCACGGTGGATTGGGGCGCGTGGATCGGGGAGCCAAAGGTGGAAGACGCATGAAGGCGCGTTCTTTTTGCTTTTTGTGGCCTAGCACATTACTGGTAAGTAATTCTGTGATTGTGACTGTTTTTAAAGCTCAATTGTATTTGAATCCTAACCTTTATTACTTGCCTCACCAACTCCTAAACCGTTCATGTGGAGTCCTTTCGAGTCCTAAACTCAGTTCCCCTTAGATAATACCGACGTGGTAATTAAATGTGTAAATTGAAAAAAAGAAGAAGAAAGTTAGTGAAAAAACAATAATGACAAAAGCTCTATTCATTAAGCATACTCCGAAAGCTTTCTCCCTCTCAAATGAAAACCAAAATAAAACAAAAAAGAAATTCAAAACAAAAAACCATACACTTTGCTCTCCAGTTTGCTGACATATTCAAGAGCTCGCAAATGCAAGAAGCATGGTGCATAGATGATTAGAAGCTGAGGTTGAATGATTGCTTAATTAAGTTGTAGGATTTCGAACCTCGCTTCAACGGAACTAAGTCGCTTACCAATTGGACCAACCCCAAATTTGCTAGGATAGTTATAGCTGCCAGTTGGAGAGATGTAAAAAAAGTGTATTAATGGCTCATGTTATCGTATAAATTTTAGTTAGGTTGGATATCATGGATCAACTGACTTATGCTGATATGCCTTCCCTTTATGTCCTGCTCTATAGTACAACAAGGTTTTACCCTAATTTATTTGATGATTTAAAAACATCTTAACCTCATACAGATTGATATTATTGCCTTGTACTCTTGTCATCCACAAGGATCCTTTGCACACTCCTAGATTACTTGAAATTGTGATGTTTAGGATGATTAGGGGCTACCAGCAATGCCTCCTAAGAATAGGAGCACACCCTTAATAATTAGACAAGTAGTATTTCTCTGTCGCTAACCTTTGAATGTAAAGAGTTATTTGATGCATTGAGAAAGAAATAAAAATATTAGACAATAAAATTAATTTGTTCTTAAAAAATATATGGATGAATACTCTTCATTTTGTACTAATAATAATTATAGAGGACGAATTTGTAAATATAATATTTTGCATATTTGTATATGTAACTTGTATTATACTATATTCAATAGATGAGATAGAAAAAAAAATATTAAACTAAACAAAAGTAAAAATTTATATACAGGAAACAAAATAGTATGATATACAAATTTACCTTTCTTATTGGTTCTGGATAAAAGAAAATTCAAAAACCAAAATATTTGACAAGTATTATAGAATTTCTTGGTTAAGTTTTTGTTTGTTTTTGGGATGATGTTTATGACATTGCAGATTCAATTTTTTTTTTGGGTTGGTTAGACCGGTTGAGTTTCAGTTTCATTGGTGAGCCATGGTTTTGGTCTTTTTTTTTTTTTTTTAAGGAAGTGGCTCTAGCTTAAAAAAAGTGTAAATACTATTGGGGAGAAGCTTTGCATGGGTCACATGACACATTATGGTCATCATGATGACATGCAACAATTTGTTTTCAACTACGGAAACTTAACTTTTACACTCAAATCGGATTCTGCATAATTTAGGACTTAGTTGGCTAAGCAATGAATTTAGGACACCAACAGAAGAATTTAGGACACCAACAGGCATCTACTTTAGTAAAGTAAGGTTTCTGCTTTAACTGTGAGAAGGGGCAAAGCACGACCATTATTCTCCATCTTCTCATGGGAAGGAAATTCAAATAATACAACGGTGGAAACACGTTTTGTTTCAGTACCAAATCAACACCTGCAAAATCGAGAGCCAAAAAAACAAAAAATCAGCACCTGCAAAATCTACAAAAGGCCATTAGCTTCTATATTGCTTCAGGTTCTCTTTTGGTTGGAAACTAAAAGCAAAAGATATGGCTGAAATATTTCTTACAATTGCACAGGAGCAGACATTGGAGAAGGTGGGTTCACTTGCTGTTGATGGTATCCAACTTGCGTGGGAATTCAAGGGGCAGCTGCAGAAACTCAAGCAATCCTTAGACATTATTCGAGCTGTGTTGCATGATGAAAAAGAGAGACAAGCCAGAGAAGCAAATCTGCAAAAGCTTGGAGATGTAGCATATGAGGCTGACGATGTGTTGGATGAGTTTGGCTATGAGGTACTCCGGCAAAAGGCGGAGACAACTCCAACTGATAAGGTACGCAACTTCTTTTCTGCCTCCTCCAACCCCATTGCATTTCGTCTTCATATAGGAAAGAAAATTAAGAAGATCAATGATGAGATGGCTGAGATTAAAAGTGAAGTTGCTGCCCTTGGTCTAATTAGTGCCGGCATCATCTCCACGGAGAGAGCTCAACAAACTAGTGTAAGCCGAGAAACGCACTCCTTCCTAGACACTTCAGAACAAGTTTTAGGAAGGGATAAGGATGTGTTTGAAATCATCAACTTGTTGAATGGTTCAAGTGATGATAAATTACTCTCCGTTGTCCCTATTGTGGGGATGGGTGGTCTTGGGAAGACGACCTTGGCCAAATTGGTGGTGAAAGAAATTGAGAAAAGAAACCTTTTTGATAAAACAATTTGGGTTAGCGTTTCCCAGAATTTTAATAAACAAAGCATTCTGGGAGAAATGTTACAGAAATGTATAAACATTGGGGGCTTCAACAACTTGCATACAATAGTGAGCCAACTTAAAGAAGCGCTGCAAGGCAAGAAATTTCTGCTTGTGCTTGATGATGTTTGGATTGAGGAACTTGAGAAGTGGGAGAGCTTGAGGAAGGATTTGACAATAGTTAGTGGAAGCAATGGGAATGCCGTAATAGTTACCACGCGGAAACAACAAACTGCTTTAATAATGGAGACATATCCCGGGCGTAGGTATGAGTTGAAAGGACTGGAGGAAGAAGACTGTTGGTCTATTATTCGGAAAATTGTGGAGTCTGGGAATGATAAGGCATCCATATCTGCAAAATTGGAGGGGAATGGGAAGGATATTGCAAGGAAATGTGGAGGTGTACCATTGGCTGCAAGGATGTTGGGCGGGTTGATGAGAAATTCCAAAGAGGAAATCCGTTGGTTGTCAATTAAAAACAATTCGGTCTTAGATTCTGTAGGAAATGATGCTGGAATATTGCCCATACTAAAATTGAGCTTTGATCATTTGCCTTCCAACTTGAAGTCGTGCTTTGCATATTGTGCTATGTTTCCGGAAGATCATCCCATTGACAAAGAGGAATTAATTCAATTGTGGATGGCTGAGGGACTTCTCGAAACAGATAATGACCCAAGTATGGAAGATAAAGGAAGTAAGTACTTTAATGAATTGCTTGCACACTGATTCTTCACAGATATTGAGAAGTATGAGTCACTTGGTAAAATCATAAGCTGTAAGATGCATGACTTGGTACATGACCTCTCATTGTCTATTTCAAAACAAGAGGTGTTGAATTTGAATGCACGTCCTAATTTTGGACAGGAAACATCTTCCAATGTTCACTATTTGAATTTGGTATGTGATGAGAAAATAGCAAAAGTATTTCCTATTATGGACTATGCGGGAAGATTGCGATCAGTATTTACAAGAAGAGGCAATGATATTATTCTAAAGTCAGGGAAATTTGGAAGTCTGCGAACTCTCTACTTGGAAGGCGCTGATATAGATGAGTTGCCAAGCTGGATTGGGAAGCTAAAACATTTGAGGTTTCTTGATGTTTCAAAGACAGAGACTGAAGAATTACCCGAGTCCACCTGCAAGCTCTACAATTTACAAACTTTAAGACTTGAAGAGTGCGAGCAGCTTGAAAGGCTCCCGAGCAAGATGAAGAATTTGATAAGCCTGAGGCATTTCAGTCTTACTCCCTAATTTGGGGAAAAATGGCCGCGTGATTTTTGTCTGCCTAACAATTTGGTGGATCTAACATTGGGGTGGTGCGGCAGTATGGGTGAAATCCCAAGTGTTGGACATCTTCCTAACCTTCAAACTCTCGATATTGAAGGGATGGCCGTAAGTTGCATTGGCCATGAATTCTACGGTGGGGTAGATCAGGAAAGCAACCAAAATAATGGCGTGAAGAAATCATTCCCGGCATTGAAGGAATTTCAATTGGAAAGCATGGAGGATTTAGTTGAGTGGATGTTGCCCGGAAGAGCTACGGCTAGAAACGGTGAGTTGGTACTTTTTCCTAACTTACAATTGTTGTGCATATACGACTGTCCTAGATTAAGGGGTATCCCGGGGGTCTGTCATATGCCATCACTTGTCCGGTTGATCATTGAGCAATGTGGTGAATTGAGTGGCTTTTCCGGCGAATTTCAAGTGGGGGCACCCATCAGAAGATAACTATACAGAATTGTCCTAATTAATTGGATGTTGATGCCAAGCCTCCAGCACATCACTTGTCTGAAACAATTGGCACTGATCGATTGTGGCAAATTAACATCTCTTCCAATCGGGTTGCAGTCTTGCACACAATTGCAGGGATTAGAAGTTCTTGAGTGCCCATTCGATGAATTCCCAATCAAGGATCTGAAAGGCTTTATTTCTCTTGAACGGATGGCAATAGGGGAGATTAAGAGATCGACGTGTCTTCCCATTGGATTGGAATCATGTGCATCCTTGAAGCGGTTATCCATATTGAGGTGGGATCAACTGAATTCTGTACCAGATGATTTAGGAAAATTAACATCCCTTGTTGAATAAGAGATCTGTGACTGCCCAAGACTGAAGGATATTCCAGAAGACATGTTTGCTCAGTTCACCAGATTGAAAGAGCTGAGAATTGGTGGATTCTGGGGAGAGTTAGAGGAATTCCCAGGGCTAAATTCAATCCATAATCTCAAACATACTCTTGATGTCTTGCACATAGCGGGATGGAGAAAACTAGAGGCATTACCAAACCAATTGCAGCAACTCACCTCCCTCAAGGAGTTGGAGATAGAAAGTTTTGATGGAATTGAGATCCTGCCAGAATGGTTTTTTTTTTTTTTTTATGCTAATCGAGGCTTTCATTACAGGGATAAAAATAATACAAAGGGTAGGTCATTGAGCCAATGACACACTGCAATACAAACCCACAACAAGCCAGATGTTCAAGAACAAGAAAGCAAAGGAAAAGAATGTAGGGGAAGTACAATTGAGAGCTGAACCAAGTGCAGACTTAATCAAGTTTTCTTAATACCCCCCTCCTGCCAGAATGGTTGTGCAATCTTTCATCACTTAGACGCATTGAGATTCATCACTGCAAGAATTTGAAGCACCTACCATCTTCCACAGCCATGCAATGCTTATCCAAGTTAGAGCAGATGTTGATTTATGACTGTCCTGTTCTTAAGGAAAATTGCCACAAGGAAACGGATTCCGAACGGTCCAAGATTGTGATAGGATATAAGGTCATCAAATAATAAGGTATGTTTCAATTTGAATTTGTAAGGAGTGCCTCGTCGACAAAAAAGTAAAATGTGACAGCATTGTTTGGTTGTTTCAGTTTGCCACATTTAGTTAGTGTCGTTGACTCTTTCTATAGTTTTAAACATTGTATGTGATCTCATGTATCTAGTGTGTATGCTCAGTGCAATTTGGATGAGAGGCCTAGTTTAAACGATCAATGGCTTATATTTGATTATTTTTACTGTTCCAATCTGCTAGAGCTTTTCCTGGTAGTTATGTTTAGGCTTATATTTTGGCACACATCCTCCTGATGTTACACTTTCTTGGAAATCATGGCTTTTTTCTTTTATTTTCTTTTCAAAACATGGTATTTTTCAGTTTCAAAAGGATATTAGTTGTCTTTGAACTTGATTATGTATTATTCCAACAAAGTTGGGATTATAATAATAATAATATAGAAATACTCAGATTGTTGAAGAAACTGCATAACGGGCTTGAGGAGATTGGCATTTGGAAAGACAAAGAGGAAAACTGGATTCATTACAATACCAGTTACAACACCCACTGCTCTTATGGAATTGCCAGATAGATGGTTTTGGTGGAATTGAGATTTTTGCAAAAATGGTTAAGCAATCTTTCATTTTGATTGTCAGAATCTTCCTGAAGCATCTATCATCTTCAGCAGTTATGCAATCCCTCTCCAACAACCAGTTTTTTTGTGTAGCACTTAGTTAGAAGTATCTATATATTCTGCTGACAGACAGATATTGTGCTATGGAGACCGGCTCTGAATGATCCAATTGGTCCCAGACATGTATACAAGTTATAGATAGAGTTATTTGTTACATCTATACAAGCTAATCTCCATTTTTAAAATAAAATGGCCACAAATACCACATATGTTTTTCTATTTAGGGCAAACTAACCTTTGCGAACTGGAATTAGATGTTTTGTTGGGTTTTTGGTACGGATAGTACCCATATTTTGTGGTTTGAGACAATCATGTACCTAAATTTTTTGCCGAGACATTTATGTACCTAGACTTTTAACGGGCAGGTCAGTCATGGGTCTCGGGTTGGGTATTTGCTGACCTGGAAAATTGGGCTACTGCCCGTAACTCAAAACGACGTCGTTTCACCACAAAATGACGTCATTTTCAAATCCACATGGCAAAGGCGGATCCCACCCATTTCCTAATACCTGACCCAACTACCAACCCGATTTTACCCTTAAGAGGTTCAACCGAACCCAAATAAGATATTCTACACAACAAAAGATTATTTTCCTTTTACAAAATAAGGTAAAAAAATTACTCAACAATTTTCTTTTTACAAAAAAAATAAAAAAAGAATTTTATTCAATAAAAAATTATTTTTTAAACAAAAAGAGCAAAACAAAATTCTACTAAAAAAATTATCTTTGTTTTAAAAAAGGAAAAAAAATTATACTCATACCCAAACTTTTTTCCGGCAGGCCAATTACCTCTTATTAATTAATAATATGTGCAAATTAATAATTTTTAAAATCCAACGAAAACTTACTATTTTTTCCAACTCTTTCATTTTTTTTTTAGAAATTTTCCAACTCTTTCTTTAATTTGACGAAAACTTATTATTAATCAAACGGTTTTGTGTGTATTATTAATTTTTTTCCCAACTCTTTCTTTAATTTGATGAAAATTTATTATTAATCAAAGAGTTTTGTGTATATTATTCATCATGTCATTAATCTTTCTTTAATATTTTCTTATCAACTATTTTTCTTAAAAAAGTTAAAAACAAAAAACAATCCCAACCCCACCCCACCACCACCACCATCACCACGATGCCGCCTCCGCCGCCACCACCACCAACTACAAAAACAACCAACCACGTTGTTAGAACAATAGCCCTTCGCTAGAGGGGGGGTGAATAGCGATAATCGAATAAAACGAGATAAGCAGGAATTAAAATGCGGAATTGAAAGAATGAAGGACACAAGCAATTTATCCTAGTTCACACACACTCTACTAGTGTGGCTAATCCAGTCCTTCAAGTCTCACTTGAAGATTTCACTATCTACGTTAAGCTTACGGGTGCTTAACAAACCGTTACAACCTAGGAATTCTAGTCACAAGAATCCTAAACCCTGAAAGTTCAAGTCACATGAACTTCAGCTCTCTTGCTTGAAGATACCTCACTTCAAGACTTCTCACACAAGAAGATGTACCCTCTTCCTATGAATCTCAACAAGGGAACTAACCTCCCTTAAGGTGTATGAATATACAATTCAATCACTCAAACAAGGAACTCTCTCAAAGAGTAGATATGAGTATACAAGATTAAGCTCTAAAAGGCAACTCTCAAATCCTCAATAGGATATTGGCTCAATAAAGATTTTGATGAATGTATGGAATGAATACTTGAATGTTGAGAGTTGATTAGTTTTAAAACACAGCTAAAAATGCTCAATTTATAGCTTTGAAAAGTTATAGAGCCGTTTTAAATCCACCCAAAAACAGCCTTAAACAAAACATAGTGGGTGCTGAAAAGTTGTCTGCTTCAACGGCAAAACATCGATGTTTTCACTTTAAACATCGATGTTTTAGCCAGCAATTTTAAATTATTGCTCCAACGGCTAGTAGAACATCGATGTTGTATTTTAGAACATCGATGTTTTAAAACTCAACATCGATGTTCTTCAATCCAACATCGATGTTTTTTTGGCTTCGCAAAAATGTGATGAAAAAGGGTCTATGCCAGAACATCGATGTTTGAAAATGAAACATCGATGTTTTGTGAAACATCGATGTTTAATTTGCCAACATCGATGTTTTTTGGCTTCGGCAAAATTTTGGAAAACCTTGAAGAAATCACAACATCGATGTTTTAATTACAACATCGATGTTTTGACCAACGGTCACAAGAACATCGATGTTTTAAATCACAACATCGATGTTTTGATCGGGCAGACCATTTTTACGTGCAACGGTCATGAGAACATCGATGTTTGGGATGCCAACATCGATGTTCAGACCTTACTGCCCGTTTTGAAGAAGTTTTAAGGCAGCAACATCGATGTCTAAACTTACTACATCGATGTTCATTATTTGAAAACACATTTTGTGATTGAAATGATGCTATGAAATGCATGAGT
>JAKUCV010003738.1:62876-103675 GCA_028386065.3 Turnera subulata
AACATCGATGTTTTGATCGGGCAGACCATTTTTACGTGCAACGGTCATGAGAACATCGATGTTTGGGATGCCAACATCGATGTTCAGACCTTACTGCCCGTTTTGAAGAAGTTTTAAGGCAGCAACATCGATGTCTAAACTTACTACATCGATGTTCATTATTTGAAAACACATTTTGTGATTGAAATGATGCTATGAAATGCATGAGTGAAACTTGTTTTATTTTGAGCCAATGCCTAAGAGAAGTTGAGTGTTTTACCTTGTACAAAGGGGTCCTAACTTCTCTTGCTCTTTTTGCATTTTAACTCTTGACTTTAATTCTTGAGCAAGTTGTTCTTGACTTCACTTCTTTTGCTTGACATTGCCCTTGAGTTCCTAACTCATCTTTCTCTTCTTGCTTGTAGCTTCAAATTGATCACATTGTTTGAGCTCTTTGATCTTTGCTTGATTTCTTTTTGCTTCAAGGATGTCATCAATTGAGCCAAGGTTTGTCATTATCAAAACCCTGAAATGAAACAAGGAGGCATAAGTTCTAACACACGTGCTGCCCTCGTCCCCCCACAGTTAGGGGTGAGCACGGAGCAGTCTCCGTTCCATTTGACAATTTCGGATCGGATATCTATATAGCTCGGATCTTTTTTTTCGGATATCCGTTCCATTTAAATTCTCGGACTCCACATTTTTCGGATACCATATTTTTCGGAACGGATATTACGGATTTTTGGATCTCCACGGATACATTGATTTTCGGATTTTCGGAGCGGATTTTACGGATTTCTGGAATGGATCTTATTTGAACTACATTCAACCACTAAACAAGTACAAAAATATAAGATAATTCATACCTAATTGACTATATAAATAAAAAATAATTTTATATTTGGTAATTAGTACATGTCAAATTTATTTTATATAAATTATTGTTCCTGTCATATGTTTTATTAATTGCAACTACAAAAAAGAATTTAAGTGGAAAAGGGTGCTGAATTAAAAACAAAGTGCGAACCTATGTATTAATATGAAAGCATTGCCTTTTGCACTTTACCTATTTCGAAAAAACCGTTTTCCATATTTTAAATAAAGAGAAAAAATCATTTGCTAACTTCTTTACCATTATTAAATTTTACCATTCACTTTTTGCAAAACTTTTGCTTTATTTAATATGAGAGATGATCTTTTTAGAAATTTATATTAGTATTACGTCCTTTTTTTATTTTTTATTCATAGGTTTTATTTTAAAAATTAAAATAACGTAATATTTTTATAACAAGGTAACGATAGGATAAATATTTTACAACAAGGCAATTATGTAAGGATAATTTTAACATACCGTTTTCCTTTTTTTTATATAACAAGGCAATTAAAGGATAAGTTTCTTATACTTTTCTCTCAAAATATTTCCATACATTTTATAAACATAAAATTTATGTATAATTATCTTTTCATTAACTTGTGTGAATATTTTTTAATTTAAAACCTTATATAATGAATAGACTAATCAATTTTTTCTTCTGATATGTACCTTTTCCAAAATATTAATTTCATTCCCACTTTAATAGTAAAATATTTTTTTAATAAAAAGATAATTATGTAAGGATAAATATTTTGTAATTTTCTCTCAAAATACTTTTATACTTTATACAAATTTTAGATTTATGTATGATTATTTTCTTATTTATTTGTACGCACTTCTTTCAATTCATAATTTTCACTTTAGCGCATAGAATTATCCTTTTTTTTTTATGGGGCTTGTACCTTTCCTTAAAAATATTAGTTCCATATCCATTCTATTTCTTTTTTTGCAACTTATAAATCTTATAATTTAAGTGACTAACTTAATTTAATATTTTTTATAACTTGAGAAATAATTATGTAAGGATAAATATTTTATTATTTTTTTATAAAAAATGACCTTTTATATGGATTTTAAATTTATTTTTAATTTTTTATTACTAAATTTACTAATCCAATAATTTTTTGTGCATATTCTAATTCTAATCTTCAATTCTTATTATATAGAATATATATTAAATTACTTATACGGATTTTTCGGATATCCACGGATTTTCAGATTAAAAATCCATTCTGTTCCATTCCATTTGGTTTCGGAACGGATCGGATTTCATTTTTTTCGGTACGGATTTCGGATTTTTTGCTCACCCCTACCGACAGTATCCAAAAAAACCTATCATCCACACACCACAACCGCACCACTCCGACCACCACCAACCACCCATCCCCCCACCACCCACCTGGAACCCAACCCACCCCTACTCCCTCCCTCTCCCAAATCTATTACCAAAATCCATGCCACAAACACCAAACAAAAACCAAACACCAAAGAAAAAAATCATTCACGCATGGTAACAAAGGAGGGGGCACCTTCCTTTTTTAAATATAGATCATATCTCCACAAATCAAGGTTTGCTGGGATAAAAATAAAGAAATCAAGGTTTGAGATATTGCCACGTGTGTGGCAAGTGTTTACTCCATTTATTATTAACAAACGGAAACCTAATTTTTTAATGGGAGGGGGTTAAATCAATTCAAGAATAAATACACGTGGTGAAATTAGGGAAAAAAAGTTGAGTTGGTGAGTTAAAATTCAACTAGAATCCAGGGTCCTTTCAAAAAAAAACTAGAATTCAGGTGGGTAAAATGTAATTAACCCAAAAAAAAGGACTGGGTGAACCTTCAAAAAAATAATTGTTTCGGGTCGCTTATTTTATCGGTTGAACCTCTCAAATCAAGTAAGAATCGGGTGGGACCCACACCTGCCACATGGATACTAAACGACGTCGCATCGTGGTGAAACTACGTCGTTTTGAGTTACGGGCAGCAGCCCAATTTTGGGCAGCTTTCAGGTCAGCAGATACCCAGCCCGAGACCCATGACTGACCTGCCCGTTAAAAATTCAGGTACATAAATATCTCGGCAAAAAGTTTGGGTATATGATTGTCTCAAACAATAAAATATGGATACCATCCGTACCAAAAACCCATGTTTTGTGAAAGGTGGTATTCTTATTCTCAATCCCATTACATTTTCATTCTTATACTAAACAATGGCTAAAAGTAAAGGGACCAGAAAACACAGAGGAATGAAGAAGCAATTGTCAGGGTAAGGAATCAATCAGGTTCTTTTTTTTGGCTATAGTAACATTAAAAATTTGGTTTTTTTTTTTGATAATGAAAATTTTAGATATGGAACGACAAGTAAAGCACCAGGTTCATATCAGGGGAGAAAGTAAAGACATATCAAAATGTTTCAGCAAAATAAGATTTTTCTATCATGCCCCTCTAATTTTTATGATGCTCTACTAATTTTTATGAGTATGGTATTCAATGCATCTTCATAGATAAAATATGTCTTGAGTTTCTTATCATAAAATATGTCTTGTGTATGGTATTCAATGCAACTCAAGAAATATTTTCATAAAAATTAGTGGAATATCATAGAAAAATCTTTTTTTTTTCGCTTTCGTCACTAATTTTTATGATGCTCTACCAATTTTTATGAGTACTGGGCAAGGACTTTGGCGCTGGGTTGGGGTGTCAATTTTGTTTATTTTTCTTAACAAACGACATTGTTCTGGGATGCCCAAAATAATAAAATGATTTATTTAATTGAAATATGAATTTTAGGAATTAAATTTTGGGTAATAAAAGAAAAATAAATAAACAAATGGGCAGATTATGGGCTCCATAGGACACGTATTAGCGGTTTAGTTACCCACTGGTTGTAGTCTATAAAATGGACAATCTGACCTGATAAATTGTAAGTTAAGGGACAATATGAGCGAAAATAAATATAGTGGGACAACAAACACAAAATCGATTAAGTGAAGGGATATAAAAAACTTTTTAACTGTTCCATATCCACATTTCTTTGCCTTTAATTCTCAAATCCATGTGTTGGTTTCGCTGATGTGTGTGTAGTCCCGGCAGGCTCCATCTGCCTAAATCTAATAGTGGGCACAGCCCCGAGGCTCGCGACAGTACGCACCAATTGGTTTGCTTTCAAAGGGAAGCGTTCCTATAATTCCATCATAGGAAGACCTACCATACACAAGTTGGAAGCTGTACCATCCACCCTTTACCAGCTGATGAAGTTTCCGACCCGCAATGGTGTGGGAGAAGTAAGAGGGAGTCAGAACATGGGACAAAAATGTTGCACTAGCATCTTATGTGGAGAAAAGCACGAAGTATACACTCCACAAGCCGAGGCGAAACAAGAGCCCGTCGGAAAAGTGATGCAACTTCCACTGGAAAACACGAACGAAAAGGTTGTTCAAGTAGGGAAGGGCTTCTGGGAGTGCGTACAGGAGGTCCTAAGGGCGTGTTTGAAATGATTCTCTTTTTGTGTTTTTGAGAATAGTTTTTAAGAATAAACTCAGAAACTTATTTTCAGGACAAAACAAAAATTTGAAAAGTTATTTGGGTATTTGTTTTTAAATTCCTAGTAGCTTCCTTTTCTATTCTTTTTCCTCACACTGCTGCTTTCTTCTTTTCTTCCTCCTTTCTTCTTTTTTTTTTGGAAATCATTCAACCAAAGCTGTAAAAATATACAAGATCAAAATACAACAGAATAGGCTCAATTCGCAGCAATTTGGCACTCAAAAAAGAATGGCCTTCAACTCAGCCATCACGAAGAACAGACCCCCAAATCAGCCACAAGACCTAAACCTCCATGACAGATGTATCCCTCAAAACACAACCAATACACATACCATGGTTAGCAAAGCAATCAACATTGAATTTCCAAGCCCTAGCTTTGGAGCAAGCCACTCTAATCTTGCAGGTTCCTAGATTGCATGCCGACCACTCCTGGGTGATTGTACAACTGCGTTCCTGAACCCTTAAGCTATGTTTTTAGTAGCATGGACAGATTCAGTGGTAAGTGTTCACACTATCTTCCTCTCCTGTGAGTTGACGGCGATACCAATTGAAGGCACGATCGGCAGCAGCTATGGGTCTTTCTTCTCTACCTTCTCTTCCTCTAGTGGCTCCGGTTCTTGTACAACCACTGCAAAAAAATCGTAACTATGGGCAAACGGAGAAGAGCTCAATAGCGGCGACCTTCTCCTCTAACTTGTCAGATTTACATGGTGGCTTCTCTCTCCGACAGTGGTGTTACCGTGGCTGGTCCTCATGGTGGCACCCGTTTGAAGAAAAAGAGATAAATTAAATTATAAGTATGATTGTTATTTACAAAATTGCCACCGGTTATTTGCTCGAAAACAATGAAAACATCAAAATGTTATTTCCTAAATTTTGTTTTCAAAACCAGATATGAGAAAATTATTGTCAAAAATAAATCTTAAAAACATCCTTACCAAACAAGATTTTTAGTTTTTGGGAACAATGAAAACAAAAAAAAAAATTGTTTTCAAAACCTATTTCAAATAGGCCCTAAAATTTTCAGACTTTTTTTTTTAAAAATTGGGATGTACTAGCTTAGGAAACCATAGAGATGCCAAGCATTCCAGCAGGCATCATCACTCATAAGCTGAACCTGAATCAAAAATTCACTTTGGTAAAACAGAAGCGACGGTGGTATTCGGTGGAAAAACCAAAAAAAAAAAAGAAAAGAAGTCGTGAAACTTGAGGAGGCTAGATGTTGGCGAATGTTGTGATAGTGCAAAAATCGAATGGCAAGTGGCGCATGTGTGCGGACTTCACCGATTTGAACAAAGCAACACCAAAGGATTACTTCCCTTTACCCAGAATAGATTAGGTGGACTCCACGGCAGGACATATATGGTTGAGCTTCTTGAATGCTTATGTAGGATATCACCAGATACTAATGGATAAGGAAGATGTTGAAAAGACAACATTCTTTGTCAGAAATGGCATTTACCATTACACGGTCATGCCTTAAGGTTTAAAGATTGCAAGTGCCATCTTTCAGTTTTTGACGACTAAGGTCCTGAAAGATGAGACAGGCAAAAAATTTGAAGTTTACATCAATGACATAGTCGTCAAAAGTACAACCCAGGAGGAGATACGATACACTACCGCATAAAAAGCGGCCTATGTGGTGCTGTGAGTGCGGCCTTAGTATATACACCCGACCTAGAGGATGTCCTTATTCTATACATTGCAATAGTATATGGTGCTGTGAGTGCGGCCTTAGTGCGTGAGAACAAAGGACACCAATAACTTGTGTACTGAATAAGCAAGAACCACTTAGAGGCTGAGATACGATACACTACCGCATAAAAAGCGGCCTATGTGGTGATAGTAGTATCCAGGAAGTTAAGATGTTATTTCCAAAGCCACACTATACGGTTTTACACCAACCACCCCATAAGCAAGGCTTTGCACAAAACTGACGCTTCAGGTCGATTACCAAATTTGGCTGTGGAACTAAGCGCTCTTGATGTCGAATATGGGTAAATCGCATATATAGGGTCCGTACTATTTTGAAAGTACCGTTTGGGGGTCTATATTATTTTTTGTCCTTTTTACGGTCTATACTCTTATTTTTCGTCCCTTTTAAGGGTCTCGGGCAGTCCACTTCATCAGCGGGCCTGCCCGAGACCCCTAAAAGGAACGAAAAATAAGAATATAGACCCGTAAAAGGGACAAGAAATAGTGCAGACCCCCAAACGATATTTTTGAAATAGTACGGACCCTATATTTTGCCATTTACTCGGAGAAAAACTTGTGTACAACCCCTAGGGAAACTACCGTAAAGTCAAAATTCGTTTTGGTTCAATTTTTTTTCCTCATTGTTATTTTAACATGGCCTAATGGATAGTATCAGTCTCCACACTTAGCTCGAAATTTGAAAAATTCGCATAAAACTCGTGCCGTAAATTCGAAAATGGCCATAACTTCTCATCCAGAACTCATTTTGGTTCAAATTTTTTTCCTCGTTCTTATTTTAACATGGTAAAAAGGATAGTATCAGTCTCCACTCTTATCTCGAAATTTGAAAAAATAGCAGAAAACTAATGTACTAAACCCCTAGGGAAAACGACCGAGAACAAGAAAATGGCCATAAAGAGTTATTAGTTCCGGACGAGAGGTTATAGGGTCCGTACTATTTCAAAAGTATAGCTTAGGGGTCTGTACTATTTCTTGTCATTTTTACGGGTCTGTACTCTTATTTTTCGTTCCTTTTAGGGGTCTCGGGCAGCCCTGCTAATGAAGTGGACTGCCCGAGACCCCTGAAAGGGACGAAAAATAATAGTATAGACCCGTAAAAGGGACAAAAAATAGTACAAACCCCCAAACAATACTTTTGAAATAGTACGGACTCTATATATGCGATTTACCCTGTCAAATATCTACTATGGACAACAATCAAAGCACAGGTCCTTGCCGATTTTGTCCTGGAGGGAGTGCCAGCCTTGGGCAACCCAAAAGATGAATAGATACTGCATGTAGATGGATGCTCAACCAAAGAGGGGAATTACGTTGGCATTATAATTACAACACCTCAGAAAGACATGTTCGAATTTTCTCTAAAATTAGCATGGAGAGCCTCAAACAATCAAGCTAGGTATGAGGCCCTTCTAATAGGACTTGAGTTGGCGAAGGCATGGGCGCTACGTCAGCGAAGATTTATAGTGATTCCCAGCTTATAGTTAAATAGATAAATGGGAATTATGTGACAAAGAATGAGGTCATAAAGAAATATTTGGAAAAGATCGACTAGGTTCGATCAAGTTTGGTAAATTTGGAGGTCATGAGGATTCCCTGATCACAAAATCAGAAAGCTGACATCCTGGCCAAGATGGGGATGTCCAGCTTTGTACCCGCAAAGATCATCAGGGCAGTCCTCGAATACGCGTCCATAAGAAGAGGGAATGTCCTACCTATCCTTATGGGAGATTCCTGGATAAATTGATTAAGAGGTACATCACATAAGGAATATTACTAGCAGATCCTGATAAAGCTCGTAAAAAAAGGAAACGACGTACGTTCAACTAGGGACTTGTACAAAGGCTCGATCATGGGAGCTTTGCTAAAATGCCTCACAACTAATAATACTAAAGTGGTAGTTAAAGAGGTACACCAGGGTGCATGCGAGAACCATCCTGGGTATCAAACCATGGTTCATAAAATACTGAGGAAGGGCTTTTACTGGTCCTCCATTTGGAAGGGCGTTACGGAGTGTGTTAGGAGGTGTGAGAAATGCCAACTTCACACTAACATTTCTCATCAATCCGCAAGTTTGCTAAGTGCCATAACATCTCCTTGCCCATTTGCTCAATGGGGAATCGGCATACTCGGACCTTTCCCTATAGTTAGTGGGAAAAGGAAGTATGTGATAGTGGCAATAAACTATTTTACAATGTGGGTAGAGGCCAAAGCCATAGCTAAAACAACAACCGGCATCCTCTGGACTTTGTCAAAAAAATACATCATTTTTTGCTTCGAGATACCTAGAACCATTGTGAGCGACAATGGAAAGCAGTTCGACAGCAAGTCATTCATGGAATTCAAAAAGGAAATCAAGATAGAGCTTTGTTTCTCCTCAGTTGCGCATCCCCAGAAAAATGGTTTAGTAGAGCAGACAAATCGTACAATAAAGAGGCCATTGCAAATGAAGATAAATGAAAAGCGAGGAAAATGGGCAGACTTCCTACCGGAGGTCCAGTGGGGCATCCGCACCACCATGAACTCGGCCACAGGAGCTACCCTTTTTTGTTTGGCATATAGGACAGAGGCGGTGGTACCGTCCGAGATAACTGAACGAAGTCTGAGGATCCATTCTTTTGAGAAAAAAAAGAAATGATGAGCTACTTGTTAGAGCTCCAGAAACTAGAGAGGAGATCAAAGAAGAAGTTGAGATGAGGGCGTTGGCCTACCAAAGGAGGATAACATGACACTATAACAAGGAAGTTAGGCCTCGACCTATCCAACTTGGAGAATTAGTCTTGCGAAAATTATAAGGAAACATGTTCCACGGAAAGCAAACTTAGCCGAAATTGGGAGTGACCCTATGAAGTGTAGGAAGAGAACTACCAGGGGTCCAACTTGCTGTGAAATCCAAGAACCAGGCATTTGCTTCCCCACAGGAGCATAGATAACTTGAAAAAATTATAGTAGTGGTGGATGAGGTACCTTGAGTATGTCCTGTGTTGGCACACATCTCCTCTTTACTTCTCTAGTTTGTTTTTCAAATTACTGTAAATAAAGACACAAGAAAGTCCCTTTATCAAATCCAATAATGAACTTTGTCTTTTCGACCTATTGATGGGTATATAGACCCATTGTTGTACATTATCTCTACTTCTGATCAACAGTGAGGCGCAAAAAAGAACACAAAAGAAAGGGGCCATTAGGACCTGAGAAAGGGGCCAATAGGACTTCAGGTCCACATAAGGACCTTAAGCTCCCACGAAGACCTCAAATCCACAAGGCCATAAAGCCCGAGGTCCTGAACAAGAAGGACCTAGAGTTACAACAAAAACTTCAAACCATGAGATCATAATGGCCGAGATCTTAAACCAGGAGGACTTATAAGGCTTTTTGGTAAAAGGCCTATCCCCTTTAAGGTATAACCCCGTTAGAAGGAACCAGTGCTAAAAGTTTTTATTTTTAAGCAAAAGTATAACGTTAGATTCAAAAACCTAATACAGGTGCTCAAAAGACAAAAATATGCATAAAAGATGATCACAAAAATCCCTCAATAAAATTAAAACCAACAGGAAGACAAGAAAGAAATTTAAAACAACCTTAAATAAAAAGTAGTAGCTCTGAATATCCAAAAACAGGAAAAACATCAAGTTCCTAAAACAAAAAGAACATCAAGTGCCAAAAGCATTGGAAAATAACAAGTTCCAAAAATAAAGGAAACAAAGGGTTCCAAGAACGACATCATAATATCCAAAAAGGATTTTTTTTAAAAAAAAAAGAGAAGTAGCCAAGCCTTTGTTCCGTGAAACCATAAGGAGGTTCCGGAGTAGGCCAAATCACTCCTTTTTCCTCGATGCACCGGAGGAGAAATTTGCTTGACACACGTATTTAACTTTGTTTGGGCGAGGAAAGCCGTCCACTAGGCTTGTATCAAAAGAAGGGCAGACCTCCTTGAGTTGCCTGATATAGACTTCTTTCATAAGCCTCCTTGAATGAGCTGCATGACGATAGCACTCTTGAGGAAAGATGTTAGAAGAACGAAAGGTACGTAGATACAACTTCCTCTCTAATCTTCTATGCATCACCATATAACTTTACTGTCTTCTCTTTGGGAAGCTCCGGAGCATGCTGAGCTTCAATGGCTTCACCTTGGGCTGTCGCAACATTCTCCTAAGAGCTCGCCAGGGCACCTTGAGAGAAAATCACTTCTTTAAGTAAACCAACAACGTCAATAGAAGCTTCTTTCTCCTTGGTAACGGTGTTAAAGATCAACACCAAATTAGATTAAATCTAGTTTGTTGTTATCTAGATTTGGTCTGAAATTGTTATTATTTAAAATATCTAGATTAGATATTAGTTAGCCTTATCTATATTTCAAAGTATTCAGAATATTGTTAGTTTCCTAATTTCTAGGTTAGGTGGTTGTTTTTATAGCCTATATAAAGGCCTTGTTTTCAAATGGAAAATGCATCCCAAGCTTTCTAGCTTTTCTCTATAGCATTCAAGCTTTTCTCTCTGAGTATTTTTAGAGAGTTTTCTCTCTATTCTTATTTATTGTCTGATTGTTAGTGTTTGCAACTTTTATATCTTCCTCAGCTTAGGTTCTTCACAACCTGCCTGTGCAAGTGAGTCTTGCTTAGTCTCAGCACAGTCTGCCTGTGCGACGAGATTAGTAGTGTGAGAGGTTAGTGCTTAGTGCTGTGCATTGTTCAACAATCTGGTAGCGGAGCATTGTTCATGTTGTGGTAGCGGAACTTTGTTCAACAATCTGGTAGCGGAGCAGGTATTTCTTCGGGAGATCACGTAGCGGTGTTTTGTGAGAATTCTTTTGTCGATACAATGACCGACCCCCAAGTTATCGGCGCAATGAAGCAGCTCAACAACAACAACTATAGTACGTGGTCAACCTGCATGATGTCCTACTTGCAAGGTCAAGATCTGCGGGAAGTGGTCCATGGTACCGAGGTAGCACAACCTGGAGATTGAAACGGAGAGTTGCGAAAGTGGAAGATTAAAGTGGGCAAGGAAATGTTCGCTTTGAAGACAACAATACGAAAGGAAATGCTGCAATGCATACAGAACGCTGAAACTCCGAAAGAAGCTTGGGATACACTTGCCACTCGGTTCTCTAAAAAGAATGATACGAAGCTTCAACTTTTAGAGAACGAGTTGTTGTCCGTGACACAAAGCAACATGACAATAGCATAATACTTTCACAAAGTGAAGTTCTTGTGCCATGAGATTTCGGAGTTAGATCCAGAAGCATCTATCAGCAATTCCAGGATGAAGCAAATTCTTCTCCATCGTTTAAGGCCGAAATTTAGAAGCTTTATTGTTGCTGTACAATGTTGGCCAAAACAGCCATCACTTGAGGAATTCGAGAATTTGCTAGCCAGTCAAGAAGACTTAGCTAAGAAAATGGGAGGAGTCTCGCTGAAGAATAGAGAAGAGGCACTCTATGCAAAGAAGAGCAAGTGGAATTCTAAGCAGCATGATGGTGGTGGATCCAAGAAGAATGGTGACAAGTTTAAAAGTCATCATGGTGAGTCGAGAACTTGTGAAGGAGGCTCGAAGAACTATTCTGAGAGAAGGAGGTTCAAAGGAAAGTGTTACAACTGTAACAAGAAGGGTCACATGGCAAAAGACTGTTGGTCTAAGAAGAAAGCCATGGAGAGCAATGCTGCCACATTCAAAGAAGAAGAGTGGGATGCTGAAGTATTGTTTGCTGCAGAAGATGAAGAATCTGCATTTACGGCAACAACACATAATCAAATTGATTATGAGAATGACTGGATTGTTGATTCAGGTTGTTCAAACCATATGACAGATGACAAAACCAAGCTGCAAGATTTGTCAGAATACACAGGTAGCCATGTGGTGGTGATCTAGGAAGTTTATTTCCCTTACGAAACCCCGTAGTTTTCACTAGTTTTCACTTCCGTACTTTAGGACGTTCATATAACGATACATATATGGAGCTCCTAAAGCTATTTTTTTCCTACCCTCGTCCCCATCTTTTTTTTCTCAAGAAAAGGCGCACAGTATCTTGTAACCTGGAGATTATATAATAAAAAAAAGGAAAAACATAAGGAAACGAACAAAGTACAAACAGTTTGGCATGAAAGGAGAGGATAAGAAAGTCTGGATCCTCGCATAAACAGACCATCAAAGCTATTCTTTATTACCAATTGAGGTTGGTTCAAGTGGTAAGTGACTTGTTCCGCTTAAGCGATGTCTCGGGTTCGAGTCCTCGTGTATGCAGAAAATCTCATTTGGGAGACTCATCCACCATTACCTAGGTGCGCCACCCGAGTCAGCTGAATTTAGTCCGCCTTGGATGTCCTTAAAGGTGGATTGGCCCGGAATACCAGTGGGAAACAAAAAAAAAACTATTCTTTATTTAAAAAAAATTTAAGAATATTTTTTGACACCGCAGCTATAGTCTTTGTTACTTATCCCTTTTCATTATCATTATCCATATCACACCTAACCTCACATCATCATTTTTCACAGTTTACCGGAAGAAATTTCTAGACATCATATTCACTTTATAGCGACTTATCAAGCCCACATCTAACAAATTAGTTTGCCGAAACCATAAAAGGGCCAAGTTGGACTCATAGCTAGCATGCGAAAAAAATTACCACAGATGTGATGGAGCATTCAAAACTTAACACATAGCAATTAACAAGGAAAATAGAAGAAGGAATAAACGAGGTGGAAGAGCCTTTTGAAAGGATGCCTCCCAATGACCTTGTCTTCTTCTCCTAAGAAAGAAGCCTCGCAAAGATTTTTTATCTCTTCTCCTTAGAAAGAACTCCTCGTGTGTTTTTTCTATAGGTGATGAAACCCTAGATATCCACCTATTGAAAAAAACGACCATCACAAAAGGAGTCGGCGACCGTGGACCAAATAATCAGCAATAAATATCCCTATATTTTCTTTCTAACGGGTGCAAGAAATCACGCAAACAATTTTCTGTAGTAAACACGTGTCTTTTCTCTTCATTTGCTCTCAATAAGGAAATAGAATAATATATAATATACAGGCAAAATCAACACCGTTTCCCTTCTCTTTGGGTGAAATTCTCTATGTTAGGTGGATATAGATAGAAATCTGCCAGTCCAAGGAAATCATGCGGGCCTTGAGTTAAAAAAAATGGTGGCCCTTTCTTCTCTAGACTCATACATCATCCCTCCTCATCATCAGTATCATAACTCTGGCGCAGTGATTGAAGTGTGTCTGTATCGATTGCTTTACTCTCCTTGAGTTGTCTATCCCCTCCTGCCACCACCGGCTCCTTGGTGCCAGCAACTGTAATTGGTTTCTTAACAACAAATATCCTCACCAATGGAGGTCTTAGAGTAGACACTTTATCAGCCTTGGAACCATATGAACTTGAATTTCCTCCAGCTTTTGTAACTAGTGCATCTGTTGGCTTACAAGGATGTTCATCAGAAATCTTCTGCTTCTTTAAAGCACCATTAGGTGCACCAAGAACATCAACATCGTCGTCATCATCATCTTCATCTGAAATTCTTAGAACAAATTATTTTGACTTTTGGAATATTGATCTTATAAGAGCTTCATCCTCCTCTTCCAACTTCTTCTCCTTTTCAGCTGCAGTACGCTGCAAGGCCTCAAGCATTGTATCTACACCGACAGTTGCATGCCTAGACTTCATGGATTTCATCTCATCAAGGGCAGCAAGAATGTCCATCTCTCTCTTAGAATCACGCGTTCGGTTCTCCATTGGGGAGAGGTTAGGCGGATATTTATAGGGTTGCGTTGCGTCAACCGACAGCAGGTCCCTAAATTTTTAACCGACTTTCGGGGGAAAAAAAAATTAACCGACTTAGCATCAATATAAAACTAATAAATTATTAGTACAAAAACAACCCTCAAAGGATAAAAATAGTACAAAAACAATAATTAAGAATAGAGTAAAATACGACCCCACCCTGAAACAATAATTGGGATTTAGGATTTTATGGTTTAGTTAAAATAAATCCTTAAACTTTTCTCAATAGTTAAGTTGGTAAAACGATATCCAAAAATGATAAATTGTGAAATTGAAACGACCACCAAACCTAAACTTCATTAAAAATATAATTATGCCTTATTTCATATTAATGGCAGGAACATATGTTTTTACATTATTTATATGTGTTCCATGGAGGCCCCATCAGTTAACATTTTTTTGGGTGGAAGACAATTACATCCTAAAGCAGTGCATCGACATCCTGGACTACAATCTTTATCAGTGTTGCATCGAATAGATACGCCACCTTCTCTTAATATTTCTTTCGGTGGAAGGCAATTACATCCCAACGCAGTGCATCGACATCCTGGGCTACAATCTTTATCAGTGTTGCATCGAATAGATACGCCACCCTCTCTTAATGTTTCTTTAGGTGGAAGACAATTGCATCCCAAAGCAGTGCACCGACATCCTCGGCTGCAATCCTTATCAGTATTGCATCGAATAGATACACCACCCTCTCTTAATATTTTTTGGGGTGGGCTACAATCACATCCGAAAGGAGTGCACTTACATCCTGGACGGATAGATACGCCACCCTCTCTTGCTTGTAGGGTATCTGAAACCAATATTATTTTGTTGTTAGTCTTGACAAAAAAATCTACTCTCAAAACAATAAATTTTAATGGTTTATTGTGCACATCCAACGAATTGAACCATTTTCATATTAATAGGTGATATCCTATAGTCTCCATCAATTTTTAGGAAAATTTTCAACTTATAGAAATAATAAATTAACAATAAAAGAAGAATAAAAACTAAATTAGTATAGATTCGGATGATACAAGAAGTACAAGGAAAAGCATGTTGGGATGAAAGTAAGAATACTAACCGAGTGCAAAAATAAAGAATATAACTAAAGAGGCCACCTTCAATGAAGACTTCTCCATAACCGTTTAGCTTCTGTCGATAATTCTTTGAAATATATTAGGCTTGGTATCAATGTAATAATTTATGTAGCTTTGGACCATATTTATACTCGCAAGGTTAAATTAGTGGTCTAACTAGAATGGCAAGAAAATCTTTGTCCAAAACATAGTAGTTCTTGTGATAAAAAAAAAAAAGTAGGTCAGATTACTTTTTTTTTTGGTGGGGGCAAAGTAGATCCGATTACAGTGGATTTGATTACTATAAATGGAGGTCGAAAGGATTAAACAAAAATAGGTGCCTACAACGTAGATTTGTTTCCAAAGATAGTCATAAATATATTATCTGGTGATTTCATTAGATTTTTTTTTTCAAACATGATTTGGTTAGATTCTTTTTTTTTTTCGAGAAAAGTAACTTTCCATAGATAATTTAACAACTAAAGTACACCTATACCGCTTATCATAAAAAAACTGACTTATAAAAACTTGTCATAAACATGGCCAACAATCAGCGAAATAAAGACCTAGATGAACAACTATGAAACAAACGGGGAATATCAAGTTCGGCTCCACATTGAAGTGACTCTCCATATAGGTTGGGTGTATGGTGAGTGACCTAGAACTGGCTAGTACCAATTGGATCTCCTGTCCTATAACGTAATCTCTAATGCCTTGCCATATCTGCAGGTTGAACCTGTGCAGTGCCGATTTAGATTTTCCCCAGGAGCTATACTACTCCTTGCAAACCTAACCGTGATAAACTCACACTGAAAGATATCCAGCGCATCCGCGCAATCACCACCTGAGGTGTTAGTCCAGAAATGCATAAATATGTAAATATATTTCCAAAACATCATGTGTCTTTGACGCTCAACATGATATACCTACATGACAGCAACAAAAAACTGATATACCATAACAAAAGAGACCAAAACGATGAGGAATAACTAACCTTCTCATACCCCTCCATCCCTAACTTTCATTTCTGGGGATGTTGCTAGTACCTTTTATGGTCTCACCCAGACCATCCTCCTTACTCAAAATCAAATCTGCAGCCCATTGTCTCATTCATTTCCTCCTTATCAGTTCAACCTCGGTGGGTTGACATAAGGTAAAAAAGTTTTTTCCGTCCTTTCACTTTGTTGATTTCGCATTTGTTGTCCATTTTCATTTAATTTGACTCATTGTGTCCTTGAATTCACCATTTATCGGGCCATCTTGTTCATTTTACCCACTATTGCAGGTTGTTTGTTGTGGTGCCGACACGTGTTACACGGAGTCCACAGGCAACTATTCTTTAGTTCTTTTTTGTTTTCTTTTTTTTAAAAAATTTAATTTCTAAAAATTCTTACTTAAATTAAAAAAATAAAAAAATAAATATTATTTTTTGTTTAATGAGAAAGAGGAAAAATCACAATTTGCCCATTTATTTATTTTTTTGTCCAAAAATTATTAGAATTAAATAAATTATTTTTTAATTTATTGTTTGGCTAAGGAGCTTGTTGGTAACCGTTGGATTAAAAACATGGATGTGTTTTGATTGCACGAACCCTTTGTATAACTAACAAAAAAAATAACAGTAAAAGGAAAAAAAATACTATCCCTCTCCTTTCTCTCTTTCCTCGACATTTAAATTAAGCTTCTTTGCAGCAGCCATCATTGTCCCAGTCTCTGGCCACCCTGGTGTTCTTTACAAAAAAAAAAAACAACAGAGGCACCACCAAACTTCATAATCATAGAAACCAATCATCTCTTTTCTTCCTTACCCTCCTACTTTTGTTTTTTTTTAAAAAATTAAAATCTTAAGAAACCAATTAAGTCACCGGATCTGTGGCTACATATCTCGTCGGAGTTACCATCAGCGACGCGGAAGTGCAAGAGGGAAGGCCGTCGCCCGTCGATCTGGACTAGACGCGTGTGACCCTACTCCTCCGCCACGGTCGCCGTCTTATTTTCTCCCTTTTCTTCTTTTCTTTGTCGATTTTTTTTTTTCTTACACACATTGGATGTATGTTTGTGTAGGAATGGTTGCTGTTGGGTTTGGTTTGGTGGTATTCGTAGGCATGTTTTCTTGCAGATTCAATTGGGATTTTAATTATCTACGGGCATATTTGATCTCATGTTTTTGTTTTTAGATTGGACATTGTGGTCAGATTTGTGGTTTATTGAACAGCGATATTTCATTAAGTATTAAGTAGAAGCCTCTTGCTATATAAACCAATGGAAATCATCAAACTATCTATAGTAATACCTAGAACCCCAACTGATCTTGCGAACTCGAGCCCATCACTTCTCCTACTTGCATTTTTTTTTTTGAAAACCTCCACTTACATGTTGTATCCTAACAAACTGAAAAGAAAAGAAAAGAAAAAAAGAAAATATCCTTGATGCTGGATATGGTATGTTAGATTTGTGGTTATGGTGTTTATGGTTGCAAGCGGCAGGAAGTGGATGCTTTGAGTGGTGGATGAACCGGTAGATGATGGTTGGGGTTTAAATTTTAGAATAAGAGATTTTTAGAAATTAAATTTAGGAAAAAAAAAGAAAACAAAAAAGAATAAAAAATGGCTCCCTGTGGGCTCCGTGTGACACGTGTCGGCACCACAACATTCAACCTGCAATAGTGGGTAAAATGGACAAGGTGACCCGGTTAATCGGGAGTTTAGGGACACTATGAGTGAAATTAAACGAAGAGGGACAACAAATGCGAAATCGTTAAAGTGTAAGGACATAAAAAACTATTAACTCGTTGATATACCATCTATGTTTTCTTAAAAACTCTCTTCCAGCTTTGCTTCTTGGCTGAACCAAAGAAGAAAGTTTTGACATAAATAGGAAGTTTATGCAATTGAACCCAAAATGCTGATAGCCTAAGTGGAATCTAATTTATTGATAAATGCGGTAACCATCGACGAACGTTAGTATGTGCATTGTTCATTAGCCAAGGTGAGCCTCTAATATTTTTCTCACAGTCTTCTTCATAGTCAAAACCAACTAGGAAGAGAATGTTCCCTCTATCGGTGACTCTAAACTCTCCGATGAGAAGGTTGTAGGTTGATGGTTTTCGTGGAATTAGGATTTTTGCATGAATGGTTGACCAATCTTCCATCTGTTTGAAAGATTGGAATTTTCTATTCTTAGAGTCTTTCTGAAGTATCTACCATCTTTAGTAGTCATGCTCTGCCTTTCCAACAACCAATTTTTTTGTGAGAATGCATTTTGCGAGAATGAATGAAAAATATTTCTTCTCTGTAAATTCAATATTGTGATTAATTGTTTGTTGTCTTCCTATTTGATATTGATTGACTAAAATCTTGAAAACCATATTGTTCATTGGTTGTTCTTTAATTCTTCAATCGGTAGCAGAGCTCAAGATAGTTCTTGCAGGACAATTTGGAAGTAATGGTCACACTATATAACCAGCTACTCCTTCATCATCGTACATCTCCAATCTTTTATGGAGAGAATTATGAGTACTGGATAGTAAGGATGAAGGAATTGTTTGCTATGAGCTTTGGGAGCTGATAGGACATGGTTTTGTAGAACATAAGGATATAGAAAACTTGACGACTCTCCTGCAATTCATTTACCTTATATGTTCCTAATATCCAATTGGAGCTCAAGGTGAAGAATGAGAACCTTAAAGAAAACTCGTCCTTGTTGATTGTAGAAATATCAATCTCTTTGTTCATTATCAATTGCGTGATTCATAGAAAAGAAAAGTTTTTGCTTAGGTTTTTGGGTGGTTTTGGTTGCTGAAGAAGAATAACGTGGTTTACCCTCTTTATTCTTGTTTATATAATATGGGTTTTCCTATCTTGTGCCCTAGGGACACATGTTAAGCCACTAAGAAATGAATCTTAACAATTAATGAATATTATTCTCCTCGTGATTGAAATAATCTTTCATTGTTGTGTATTGAATTAATTACACAACGCAATCACTCTTTATGGAAAGGTTATTTTAGTCACGAGGAGAATAATATTCATTAATTGTGAGAATTCATTTCCTTCTTTAGTAGCTTATCATGTGCTCCTAGGGCACAAGATAGAAAAACCCATATAATATTTGTACCCTTTTTATATTGTAGTTGCGCTAGGCTTAGTAATATACAGCCCATATGTAAAATATATTGGGCTGAGTTATTACATAATGTATTGAGTTAGAATCAGCAAAGAGCGACGACCCTTGGAAGTGAAGGGAACACATACCAAAGAAGTATTACCCGGGTATGCGATAAAAATTCCAGCCAAAATCAAAGAAAACTATGGTGGGAGTATCCCCATCTTGGTCAGGCAAAAAAGGGCAAGGAAAGGGTGCCTATAAAGATCACCGATCATGGAAATATGGAAACAAGGAGGAGCCATTTGATTTGAGTCATGGTGTAGTCAAGAAGCACAAAGCCTCAACAATTCTAGAGGCTTACCCAGTCAAACAAAACCACAAGGAGTGGATTTTATCGCTGAGCAAATTGGTACGCCAGGTGAATGTAGACTCCTTTATTCCTTCCACAACCAAAAAAAGTAGATGGAAACGGCTTGCTCGTTCCATAATGGCCATATATCATCCCACAGATGCGGAATTGGATAAGGATCAAGAAATGTAGACTTAGAGTCATGATATAGGGCCCTCATAACAGGCCAGTAATGGCGTGACGCCAGAGCTGATTGAGGTTTCAACCTAAACTGGAGAAGGAAAATGATGAGTACTTAACTCAATGGTAAACAACTGCAAGGATAGATTTGCATTACCATCTTTTTTTAATTGTTCGACAGCTCACACCGACCCACTTTTTGACATGGTGGTGGTCAAATGAAAGGTTAGTGCAACAGTTATGTGCTTGTCCTCCTTTGGGTTGCAGAAGTTATATGTACTAAAATCTCAGGAGATTAATTATTCTGCATAGAGAAACTATTCCAGTAATATGTTTTACCAGGATTCTGACGGTCCGAACTATAAGTACGACACCTGTAATTTCAAGGTTGTGCAGGTATGAGATTGCACAATTTAGAATAGCTTAAGCGGTTTGATAGGTACTAATTATATTAAGAAGGTGTACCTACCTTTTCGGTGCACATTCCATAAAAACTTTAAAATTAAATATGCTTGACTCACGGCAATTCTAAGATGGCGACCTCCTAAAAATATTTCTCCAAAAACATGTTGGAAATATCCCGCATTGATCCCTAATGACAATCATCATGCCGGGACATTACAATGGGTTTTGGAGGTCTTATTCCTAGCCAACCATGGCCAGTTCTTATGGTTCATGTGGAACGGTTGAAGGATTCTCATTTGGCACCCAAGTGACAAGGTTCAATAATAGACATAAAGTAAATGACGAACTCAAAGGATATGAACTCCAATTTGCCAGTTATGCCTGTGTTTGTGTTTTGTTCTAATTTTTTAGTTTCTAAGTTCCTTATTTCTCAGAATATTTTAAGAACCCTCGGTGGCAATATATTGCAACTTTATCTAAGTTTTAACAAAGAATGTAAAGTAAATGTGCCTTTAATATCAGACCTTTAAGTGCACTGCAAGATGTTTCTTCGACAAAAAAAAGAAAAACATCTAAATCTTTTGTTCTAAAAAAACAGAAAGAAAAACTAAGCAAAAAATGCAAATTGCCCAATGTAGCCCTAATTTTTTTTATCAGTCAATTTGGTCTGCATGATTTAATTTTGGAACATTTAGGCTCTGCATGATTTAATTTTGGAACATTTAGGCTCTGCATATAACAAATGCGGTCAATTTGGTCATTTTTGAAAACACTTGTCAAATGCATTGATTCACTTCTAATCAAGTCAAGATATACAAGATTTTTAAAATAATTTGGATGACTCAAATTGCATATAACATTTCTCATCTGAACAACAATAACATTATCTTCCCTTCCCACATTAGTATATTACCATGATAGAGGATAACCAAATATGAGAGCCTCCCGACATTTGAGTACGAATAAAAAAAAGACATTATGAACCGCACTCTATTTTTGTGATCGTTGGCTAACCAAATTTATATTTCCAATCCATATTTTGACTCTTTTTATGGTTAGAATTTCTTTGGAAGTGAAGAGAATATATTTAGGAAATTTTAAGAAAATCTAACCAATTGGTCCACTCTTTTTCTTGGTTAGGATTTCTTTGGAAGTGAAGAGAATTTGCTTAGCAATTTTTAAGAAAATATAACTAATGGATTCATAAGATAAAATCATCATTATAGGTAGATTATAAAAATGGTCCTACCTAAAACATAGTCTCCAAATACAGTTTTTTTTTTTGAACATATCTCCAAATACAGTTCAGTATTCACAACTTAGCTAAAGAAACTCATTTTAACTCATTGCGAATTTAATTCATTTATGGGACATGAGAGGTATACTCTTGCTCATTCCTTCTTTTGAAACTTGATCATAAAGGTCACTTTCTTAATAGATATGGCATTCCCTTTTTCTAGGTTCTACTTTTGTAACAGCTCGGGTAAAATTTATGTTTTTACCGGGAATGTAAAAAGCCTTGTATACTAATTTACCTTATGAATTTAATCTTGGGTAATTATTTCAGGGTAAATTATGTATCGAATTCTGAAACCGACCCTTACCCCACGTTCCCGATTTTTCTGCGGATTTTACGGACCAGAGTTGGTATTTTTCGGGTCCAGGAATCTCGAGAAAAGTCGGGTTTATCCTCGAGTTTACGGACCAGAAACAAAGGTAAGGGGGTATATCGGATATTTTCTGGTCCAGACAGTGCACAGTATAACTGCATAGTGAAGATGCTTTACCTGTAAAGCTCGTGATCTATTTTTCATATGCGCATGTGAAACCTTGTCTTCGCCTGTGATGCCCGTGATACACCTTGTTGTAACCTGCCTCACCCCTATCTGCTCCTCACGCCTGCAACCCATCACCATTTCTTCACTCTTCCTTCTGCACCAAATTCTGCCCAGGTTTTACACACTACCATATTACCACTATTTTTAAGAAAAAAGAAGAAAAAAAAAGAAAGAAAAGAAAAACACCAAAAACACATAACACACCACTGCCGGCCGCCACCACCAACACCACCATCAACCGATCCACCACCACCGGAGAGCACTTCGCCGCCACCAGTCACCCTCGCCGCTGTCCTCCAGCCCCCGACAACAAGACGCCACTCTCCTCCTTCCTTCCTCGTCGCTCTTCGTTGCGGATCGTCGTCGACCTCCGCTTCCGCATGTGAGCTGTCACCATCGAGGAAACCACCTTTCCATCCGCCTACAGCCACCAGCACCGACGGCACCGCCCGCGTTGCCTCCACCTGCAAATCTGCCGACGCCGCCTCTTTCACCCGTGCAAGTTCGCAGCTGCCGACGATCTCCAGTGACGCCTCCACCGCCTGCAGTAGACGTCGCCGTAGCCACCCCCTGCAAGTCTCACGTCTCGTCGCTCGCGCTGCCGTCGTCTGCAATGCCAAGGTGAGCAGACCCATTTGTGAGGATTTCGACCCGGATGGGTCATGATGTGGGTCGGGTTGACCCGTTATCCCGACCAGGCCCCGGGATGTGGGCTGGAGCGTCATGGGCTTTGTCTGATGGGTTGGTTGGGTTTGCTATGTGGGCCGAGCTTGGGCTGCTATCTGAGCCTGGGCTTGAGCTTATGTAGCAGGCCAGGCTTAACCCTGGGCTTAGTTCGATTTTAATAAAAAAAAAGGGAATTTTTGGAAAGTAAATAATAATGCTGAAAAAGAAATTAAATGGAGAAAAATAATAATAATATGGCTGATAATTATATTTTTCTTCTGGAAAATAATAATGTGTATTACAAAATATATATTTTTAGGAAATAAAATAATTACTTTATTTTGAGGAGTTAACATGTAAATAATAATACCTTGGGTATATATTTATAATCTCTAGATAAGTGTATATAAGTTTATTTTTGGAAATAGATAGAATAATTAACTTGACCAGATATAACTATACATTTGGAAAATGCATATATCTAGTATATAGTTATGTTTTAGAAATAGTTATTTAGACATATTATAATGGGAAACTAAGGTAACTATAACATGATTATGGTAAATACCCTTAAAGATGTATACTATGGAATATATTACCGGAAAATATGTACATATGATTAATTTCTAGAAAGATTATTTTATGATAACTATAATTTTTGGAAAAGAAAATAAGTGATATAAATAATTATTTTTATCAAATATTTTGGAAAAGGGTATTAACAAAGTATTATACCGGAATAATAACTGGGTATAAGTATAGTATGGTATTTTGACACATGAATAGTAAATGGTGAATTATGTTGATAACGGAATGTAACCCGAGATGATCACCGAGTGGGCGTAGTGTTTTACTTTGCGATTTATAGAATTAGTTACCATTTGCATATCACGATTGTGCATCTTATGTGTGCATATATTATTGTTTGATATAGGAGCTGATAACGAACAGTATCCCGAGGAACCAGAGCCGGGAAATTTCAAGAACTTTCAGGAGGAGGAAAATCGGCTAAGGTGAGGATGGATAACCTTTGATATGTTGCACATAATACTATGTTTGTTTCTCTGATAGTTGTTTGCTTGATTGAACTGCTGAGCCGATTGAGTTTGGTTGTTATGTTACTGCTATTGTTGTTGATTTATTGACTGTGTATAACCTGAGATAATTGGATAATTGGAAGTTGTGGTGACGACTTTAATGTCACTTGGAAAGTAGTGGTACGACTCGATGGTTAGAGACTATTTTGTGGTGGCTATGATCTGGATTGCTTGTGATAAACATGTCTATGCTTGGGATGTCTATCCCGGTTTATTATATTTTTGGGATGTCTATCCCTTGGATCTATTTTTGGGATGTCGATCCCTGGGCTCTCTTGGTTTGATCTAGCACCCAAAACACGTTAATAACCAGGTACGACCCTAGCTTGTCCAGTGGCAGGGCCCTGAAGATAAAATTGGAATGTATATTGTTTTTTGGTCTTGGCTCAGTCATGGTCTGGTTGAATCTTTGACTTGTCTTTGCTTGTATTTTTTTCGAAAGTATTGTGTTTGCCTGCATATTACTATTTATCCTTCGTCGGTGAGCACTTCGGACTCACCCCTCGCCTGCGGGGTTTCATCCCGTAGGATGAGTTGCTCGTAGTATAGGTACGTGGTTCAGCCAGCTGCTGTTTCTACTCCACCAGACTCCGGATCCATACCTCCGTTGTGTCTCATTCTAAGACTTCCGCTGCAGTATTTTATATGTTGTTGTGTTGCTGTATTACTTCTGTTACTATGTCATATGTTTTTCGTTGCTGTTGTTGAGCTTTGGGAGTGTTTGTGGCTTGAATAATGGTCCCCAGGATCGGGTGCCAGATGCTGTACTTGAGTTTGATTGTATTTTACTTTGTAACATATGTACTGTCTGCTACTATAATAAGAGTAGTTCTGGCACGTGTTTACCCTGTACGGTAAATACAGGTTGGGGCACTTCAGTTTGGTAGCAGAGCAGGTAATAGGTCCTTAGGGTGATATGTGCTTGTTTGTTGCCTATGTGTGCATAGTCTGGTCACTCTCTTGGCATAACACACATGCATACATTCTCATATAGGTACGAATGTTTCCAGTAGAAGGAAACCAGCATGCTGAGCAGTGTTTGGAAGATGACCAAGTATCGGTTGACCAGCCGCAACCAGTCGTGGGTGGACAAGTACCCGCGGTAGTACCAGCGAACACAACACAGATGATGCACACCATGGCGCAGATCTTACAGCGTCAGGACACTAGGGATGCCCGTTTAGAGGCCAGGGAAGCTCGTGAACGGGAGAATCAAGGACCTGTTGAGGACCCTGTTTACACCAAGTTGTCCATGCTAGGTCTTGATGCCTTTACAAGGGTTACTAACCCACAGGCAGCTGACGAATGGCTTCGTCAAGCTCACCGAGTAATGTTGAAGCTCAGATGCACAGATGACAGGTGGGCCAGATATGTTGCATTCATGTTTCACATTGTTGCTGTGGATTGGTGGGATTCGGCAACACGTGACATGGCGAAACCAGTCACCATGCCTTGGACACAGTTTACTGAGATGTTTCGAAGGAAGTTTGTCACAGATGTCTACCAGGACCAGCTCAAGCGAGAATTTCTGAGTCTGTGATAGCGAATCGGACAGTCGGTGAATGACTATGAGATCCAATTTGATCGTTTATCCATCTATGCATCAGAATATGTATCCACACCAGAGGCCAGATGCAAGCGTTTTTGGGATGGTTGACGATCCTGCATCCAGACAGTCATGGGGTGCAAAGTTTATGAGACTTACCAAGATATGCTTGTAGATGGTCTTTGAGCAGAAGTCATCTGGATGGGGAACGAGAGAGAAATGGAAGAAGTTCGGAAGAGGAAATCTGCACAGAGTGCTGGGAATCAGAACAAGAGGTTCCAGAGCACCGGTAACAGGTCAGGGTATTGACAGACTCAATCCATGCCAGTATCTCATGGTCGAGGATAGAGCAACAGCTACAACAATCGTGGGAGTTCATGGACCCAATATGGAGGGACTTCATCCGGAGACACTCGCCCTAAACCTCTTCTGACTAGGGTGAGGTGCTTTGAGTGCAATGAAGTTGGACATTACGGGAGTTCATGTCATAGGTTGGGAAGATCTGGAGTTTCTGTTCCTGCTCAAACTGTACAAGCATCAGTGGCCAGCGTACCCAGTGGTTCCGGAGTTGGCCGAGGCCGTGGACGAGGAGCTGCTCCTACTCGGGTACAGTCAGCCATGAATCAGAGTGCAGTCGCTCCGAGGGCATTTGTGATCACGGCTGAGGATGATCCCGAGAATGCTGATGTTATTGCAGGTACCTTTACAGCTTTCGATAGTATTGCATATACTTTGATTGATCCTGGTGCCACACATTCTTTTATCGCTCAGAGTTTTGCTATACAACACAGCTGTAAGGAAGAGAGCTTAGCATGTCCATTGAGGGTTAGATTACCTGCGGGCATAGTGGTGAGAATAACACAAGTGTGCGTGGATGTTCTCCTTTCATACGATGATGAGGTTTTCTTAGCTCGTTTGGTCGTGATGAGCATGGGGGGATTCGACATAATCCTAGGGATGGATTGGTTGTCAAGGTATAATGCCATGGTGAACTGTCGAACCAAGGAAGTGCTGTTGACTTCCAATAGCGGACGACAGGTTTTGGTAACAGGTATTAGGAAAGCTGCTGCCACATGTAGCATCTCTGCTACGTAGGAGTTTGGAGTGAAGTCGCATGGTCCAGATGCTTTGCTGACCCACATCACAAGTGAAGATACATGGGATCCTACCCCAGGAGATATATTAGTAGTGAAGGAGTTCCTTGATGTCTTCCCAGATGATCTGCTAGGTTTGCCACCCGATAGAGAGGTGGAGTATACCATTGATCTGATGCCGGGAGTCACACCCATATCGATGGCTCCATATAGGATGGCACCAACAGAACTCTAAGAACTGAAGAAGCAGTTGGATGAGCTGTTAGAAAAGGATTTCATCAGACTCAGTACATCACCATGGGGTGCACCAGTTCTGTTTATTAAGAAGAAGGAAGGTAGCTTGCGGATGTGTGTAGACTACCGCCAGCTGAACAAGGTGATAGTTAAGAACAAGTACCCGTTGCCTAGGATTAATGACTTATTTGACCTGCTGCAAGGAGCCACTATGTTTTCCAAGATTGATCTTCGGTCTGGGTATCACCAGATCAAGATTGCAGAGAAGGACATACCGAAGATTGCCTTCCATACACGGTATGGTCATTTCGAGTTCACAGTGGTACCGTTCGGATTGACCAATGCACCAGCAGTGTTCATATGCTTGATGCACTTGGTTTTGAACGAGTTTCTGGATAAGTTTGTTGTGGTCTTCATTGATGATATCCTCTTCTACTTTAAGTGCAAGGAGGAACACGAGGAGCATTTGAGGATAGTGCTTTAGAGGTTACGGGAGAAGCAGCTGTATGCCAAATTCAACAAGTGTGAATTTTGGCTTGGAGAAGTTTCTTTCCTCGGATATGTGGTAGGCGGGGATGGAATAAAGGTTGACCCTGCCAAAGTGAAGGCCGTGTTGGAGTGGGAACCACCTAAGAATGTATCCGAAGTCAGAAGTTTTCTTGGTCTTACAGGAAACTATCGGAGGTTCATTGAAGGTTTTTCTTTGATAGCTAGTCCCATGACCAAGCTATTAAGGAAAGAACACGCGTTTGTTTGGAGCTCGAAATGTCAGTAGAGTTTTGAGGAGCTTAAAAGAAAGCTGACCACAACACCGGTTCTGACAGTACCGAAGTCCGGAGTTGAGTATGTGTTGTTTTGTGATGCATCAGGACTTGGTTTAGGAGCCGTGCTGATGCAAGAAGGACGAGTGATTGCCTACGCCTCTAGGCAGTTGAGGGCTCATGAGAAGAACTACCCGACACATGATCTTGAGATGACAGCTGTGATCTTGGCTCTAAAGATTTGGAGACAATACTTATTTGGAGAGAAGTGTCGAATTTTCACTAACCAAAGGAGTCTTAAGTACATCATGGCTCAAAAGGAGCTTAACCTACGACAGAGACGTTGGGTTGAGTTGCTTAATGATTATGACTGTACTATCGAGTATCACCCAGGAAAGGCTAATGTGGTAGCTGGTGCCTTGAGCTGGAGATAACCAGAGGATGCTTCCATTAGTTACTCTATGATCTCGCTTATCGAGTTAAGGAAGCTGGTAGTCGGTCAGATAGTGGATGATACTGGAGCTTTGTTGGCACACATGAGTGTCAAGTCCAACCTAAGAGGATGGATAGTAGAGTTACAAGATAGAGATCCCGACCTGGTCAAGCTAAAGGAAGGAGTAAGGAGTGGAAAAAAGGACAAGTTTCGTATAGCTGATGATGGAGAACTGATGATTGGGAAACGGATATGTGTACCCAATGTCAGTAATCTGCGTAGTCAGATCCTAGAAGAAGGTCATATGACGCCATATGCGCTGCATCCTGGAAGCACCAAGATGTATCAGAACCTGAAGAGTCATTTCTGGTGGCCTCATATGAAGAAGGATGTAGCTGAGTATGTTGCAAGATGTCTTACTTGCCAACAGGTGAAAGCTGAACATCAAGCTCCAGCAGGAAAGTTGAGCTTTTTGACAGTGCCGGAGTGGAAGTGGGAGATGATCACTATGGATTTTGTGATTGGTTTACCGATGACTTGGAGGCAGCATGATGCTATTTGGGTCATCGTTGATCAATTAACAAAATCTGCTCATGTTCTACCTATCCGCCTAACTGATATCATGGACACATTGGCGGGTAAGTATGTTGCTGAGGTTGTGAGACTACATGGGATTCCAAAATCTATAGTCTCAGACAAAGATCCGAGGTTCACTTCACGTTTCTGGAAGAGCTTACAAGCAGCGCTAGGAACCAAGTTGAGCTTCAGCACTGCCTTTCATCCTCAGACAGAAGGACAGTCAGAGAGGACCATACAGACACTGGAGGACATGTTGAGGGCTTGCGCACTTAACTTCAGTGGAAGTTGCGATAAGTATCTACCCTTGGCAGAGTTTGCGTATAACATTGGCTACCATTCCAGCATTGGTTTGCCACCCTTTGAGGCCCTCTATGGAAAGAAGTGTAGAAGTCCAGTGTGTTGGGATGAAGAAGGTATGAGACTGATCGTTGGACCGGATTTAGTCCAACAGACAGTCGACAAGATCCAGACGGTGAGACAATGTATGAGAGCTGCTCAGGATCGGCAGAAGAGCTATGCCGACAAACACCGACGTGAGATGGAGTATAAAGTTGGTGAGAAGGTTTTCCCCAGAATAGCACCGTGGAAGGGTGTGATTAGGTTCGGCAAGAGAGGAAAGCTGAGCCCAAGGTATATCGGACCCTATGAGATCGTGGAGAGAATTGGACCACTAGCTTACAGGTTGTCCTTACCTGATGAGCTATCACGTATTCATGACGTGTACCATGTCTCTATGCTGATGAGATATCGATCGGATCCTAGTCATATTGTGGCCCCAGTGGATGTTGAGGTAGCAGAGGACCTTACCTACACAGAAGTGCTGGAACAGATTCTTGCTCGAGAAGTTCGGTAGTTGCGGAACCGTACCATTCCTATGGTTAAGGTCAAGTGGAGTAAGCATTCCGCTAACGAGTCTACATGGGAAGTTGAAGAACATATGCGGTCCCGGTATCCGCATCTTTTCACAGAATAGGAATGAATTTCGAGGACGAAATTCTTTTAAGGGGGGTAGACTGTAACAGCCCGGGTAAAATTTATGTTTTTACCGGGATTGTTAAAAGCCTTGTACAGTAATTTACCTTATGTAATTAATCTTGGGTAATTATTTTAGGGTAAATTATGTATCGAATTCTGAAATCGACCCTTACCCCACGTTCCCGATTTTTCTGCGGATTTTACGGATCAGAGTTGGTATTTTTTGGGTCCAGGAATCTCGAGAAAAGTCGGGTTTATCCTCAAGTTTACGGACCAGAAACAAAGGTAAGGGGTATATCGGATATTTTCTGGTCCAGACAGTGCATAGTATAACTGCATAGTGAAGATGCTTTACCTGTGAAGCTCGTGATCTGTTTTTCCTGTGCGCATGTGAAACCTTGTCTCCACCTGTGATGCCCGTGATACACCTTGTTGTAACCTGCCTCACCCCTATCTGCTCCTCACGCCTGCAACCCATCACCATTTCTTCACTCTTCCTTCTGCACCACATTCTGCCCAGGTTTTACACACTACCATATTACCATTATTTAAAAAAAAAAAGAAAAAAAAAAGAAAGAAAAGAAAAACAACAAAAACACATAACACACCACCGCCGGCCGCCGCCACCACCAACACCACCATCAACCGATCCACCACCACCAGAGAGCACTTTGCCGCCACCAGTCACCCTCGCCGCTGTCCTCCCGCCGCCGACAGCAAGATGCCACTCTCCGCCTTCCTTCCTCGTCGCTCTTCGTTGCGGATCGCCGTCGACCTCCGCTTCCGCACGTGAGCTGTCACCATCGAGGAAACCGCCTTTCCATCCGCCTACAGCCATCAGCACCGACGGCACCGCCCGAGTTGCCTCCACCTGCAAATCCGCCGACGCTGCCTCTTCCACCCATGCAAGTTCGCCGCTGCGGACGATCTCCAGTGACGCCTCCACCGCCTGCAGTAGTCGCCGCCGTAGCCACCCCCTGCAAGTCTCATGTCTCGTCGCTCGCACCGCCGTCGTCTGCAATGCCGAGATGAGCAGACCCGTTTGTGAAGATTTCAAACCGGATGGGTCATGATGTGGGTCGGGTTGACCCGTTATCCCGACTAGGCCGCGGGATGTGGGCTGGAGCATTATGGGCTTTGTCTGATGGGTTGGTTGGGTTTGCTATCTGGGCCGAGCTTGGGCTACTACCTGAGCCTGGGCTTGAGCTTGTGTAGCAGGCCAGGCTTAACCTTGGGCTTAGTTCGATTTTAATAAAAAAAAAGGGAATTTTTGGAAAGTAAATAATAATTCTGGAAAAGAAATTAAATGGAGAAAAATAATAATAACATGGTTGATAATTATATTTTTCTTCTGGAAAATAATAACATGTATTACAAAATATATATTTTCAGGAAATAAAATAATTATTTTATTTTGAGGAGTTAACATATAAATAATAATTCCTTGGGTATATATTTATAATCTCTAGATATGTGTATATAAGTTTATTTTTGGAAATAGACAGAATAATTAACTTTACCAGATATAACTATACATTTGGAAAATGCATATATCTAGTATATAGTTATGTTTTAGAAATAGTTATTTAGACATATTATATTGGGAAACTAAGGTAACTATAACATGATTATGGTAAATACCCTTAAAGATGTATACTATGGAATATATTACCGGAAAATATGTACATATGATTAATTTCTAGAAAGATTATTTTATGATAACTATAATTTTTGGAAAAGAAAATAAGTGATAGTAATAATTATTTTTATCAAATATTTTGGAAGGGTATTAACAAAGTACTATACCGGAATAATAACCGGGTATAAGTATAGTATGGTATTATGACACATGAATAGTAAATGGTGAATTTTGATGATAACGGAATGTAACCCGAGATGATCACCGAGTGGGCGTAGTGTTTTACTTTGCAGTTTATAGAATTAGTTACCATTTGCATATCACGATTGTGCATCTTATGTGTGCATATATTATTGTTTGATATAGGAGCTGATAACAAGCAGTATCCCGAGGAACCGGAGCTGGGACATTTCGAGGACTTTCAGGAGTAGGAAATTCGGCTAAGGTGAGGATGGATAACCTTTGATATGTTGCACATAATACTGTGTTTGTTTCTCTGATAAGTTTTTGCTTGATTGAACTGCTGAGCCGATGGAGTTTGGTTGTTGTGTTACTGCTATTGCTGTTGAATTATTGATTGTGGATAACCTGGGATAATTGGATAATTGGAAGTTGTGTTGACGACTTTATTGTCACTTGGAAAGTAGTGGTACGACTCGTTGGTTAGAGACTGTTTTGTGGTGGCTATGATCTGGATTACTTGTGATTAGCATGTCTATGCTTGGGATGTCTATCCCGGTTTATTATATTTTTGGGATGTCTATCCCGGTTTATTTTATTCATAGCCAGGTACGACCCTAGCTTGTCCAGTGGCAGGGCCCTGAAGATAAAATTGGAATTTATATTGTCTTTTGGTCTTGGCTCAGTCATGGTCTGGTTGAATCTTTGACTTGTCTTTGCTTGTATTTTCTTCGAAAGTATTGTGTTTGCCTGCATATTACTGTTTATCCTTCGTCGGTGAGCACTTCGGACTCACCCCTCGCTTGCGGGGTTTCATCCCGTAGGATGAGTTGCTCGTAGTACAGGTACGTGGTTCGGCCAGCTGCTGTTTCTACTCCACCAGACTCCGGATCCATACCTCAGCTGCATCTCATTCTAAGACTTCCGCTGCAGTATTTTATATGTTGTTGTGTTGCTGTATTACTTCTGTTCCTGTATCATATGTTTTCTGTTGCTGGTGTTGAGCTTTGGAAGTGTTTGTGGCTTGAATAATGCTCCCCGGGATCGGGTGACAGATGCTCTACTTGAGTTTGATTGTATTTTACTTTGTAACATATGTACTGTCTGCTACTGTAATAAGAGTAGTTCTGGCACGCGTTTACCCTATACGGTAAATACGGGTCGGGGCGCTTCAACTTTAGTCACTATGCAAATTTATTTGAAATAACTCATTAGAGCTCTTTATAATTCAAGATACAGCATAATCTTGAACCAAATATGGGTTGGAATATTCATATGTTCCTTGTGGTTGGCTATTTTACTTGCATGGATGAAATTAGGTTTTATTTTATATATAGTGATGTTTCGTCTAAAACATAGATGAAGTGCCCCCATACCCTTCTACCTTTGTCAGGCCCACTCTTCTAGTCCCCCTTAAAGGTTTTGAAGAGGGGTGTTTTTTTTTCCATATTTTTCTACTTTCAATAAAATTTAGTTGGTCACTCCATGGGTGAAAAATCCTAAAACTTAGGTTTTTGGACTGAGTTCTCGTATTAAATAAATAAATTGGTAAAACACTATCAAAAAATGATGGACTGTGAAATTGAAACACCCATCAAACTTATAGTTTATTAAAATTATAATTAAGCCTTATTTCTTATTAATGGCAACAACATATATTTTTACATCATTTATACGTGTTCCATCGAGGGCTCATCACCTAATATTTTCTTGGGTGGAAGACAATTACATCCCAAAGCAGTGCACCGACATCAAGGACTGTAATCCTTATGAGTGCTGCATCTGACAAATACGCCACCCTCTCTTAATATTTCTTTGGGTGGGAGACAATTACATCCCAAAGCAGTGCATCGACACCCTGGGCTACAATCTTTATCAGTGTTGCATCGAATAGATACGCCACCCTCTCTTAACGTTTTTTTGGTGGAAAACAATTACATCCCAAAGCAGTGCACCGACAACCTCGGCTGCAATCCTTATCAGTATTGCATCGAATAGATACGCCACCCTCTCTTAATATTTTTTTGGGTGGGAGACAATTGCATCCCAAAGCAGTGCATCTACATCCTGGACTGCAATCTTTATCCGCGTTGCATCGGATAGATACGCCACCTTCTCTTGCTTCAGATATATGTAGATAATCTGAAACCAAAATTTTTTTGTTGTTAGTAAAAATAAAAAAATGCACACTCAAAATAATAAATTTTAATAAATGGTTTACTGTGCACATCCAACAAATTGAACTACTTTCATATTAATAGGTCATATCCTATAATCTCCATCAATTTTTATGAAAAAAATCAATTTATAGAAATACTAAATTAAAAACAGAATATTGAATAGAAATTAAATTAGCATAGATTTAAATGGTACAAGAAGAAGTACGTTGGGATGGAATTAAGAAGACTAACCGAGTGCAAAAACCAAGATTACAACTAAAGAGACCAACTTGACTGAAAACATCTCCATAACCTTTTAGTTTCTATCGACAATTCTTTAAACTATTTTGGCTTGGTATCAATGTAAAAATTTAGTTGGCTTTGGAATATATTTATACTAGCAAGGTTAAATTATTGGTTTAATTAGAATGGTAAGAAAATCTTTGTCCAAAAAATAGTAGATCTTATTACCTTTTTTTGGTGGAAAGTAGATCTGAAAATCTTTGTTATTTTCATTTGCTTAATAAACTTCTTTCTTTTGCCATTCCTATATGTTATTTTCATTTGCTTTATTTATCTTTATTAAGAAGATATAATCTTTTCCTTGATAATTGATGAGCTTTTGAATGCACGACAAAAGAAATTAAATTATTAAAATTTTTAGTAATTACTAAAATATGTTATTCAATTATCAAGCTGTTTAAATTATTTGTCTTGGTATTCGACACTATTATATAATTATTTACATCCGAAAAGTGATTTTGATAAATATTCTATTTTTATGAGATATTTTTTACTTTTAAAATAGGTATACGCTGGTTATTTGATTATTTATTTTGTTTTTACTGCAGGTAGCTACTAACTACTATTTAATATTTTTAATCGAATAAAAATAAATCAAAATTGTAGTTACTCAAAAATTTTGGATGTAGAGTTTTCATCAAAATCAGAATAACATGAAAAGAAATTTAAAAAATTGATTTATTAGTGTTTTAATTTGTCCAGTGTAAAGTATCATATTTTATGCACTTATTAATTATTATTAATACCTGGGCTCAAAAAAATTATTATTAATACTTAAAGTATGTCTATATAATTTTTTATTTTTATTGTTGTTTCTTTTATATATGTAATATACTCTTTATATTTATTCGTTGTCAGTAGTTAGTTATCACCATCCTTTATATTTATTCCTTGTTATGAATTTAAAATTTTGAATAGTGGTTAGTAGTAAAAAATAATAAAAATAGAAAATCGTAAAAATTAGACCTGGTAAAATGGGTATTAAGACGACAATCCGACACAAAATTAGCAGGTATAGGTCAGAAATTTTCAACCCGTTTAGTCAAATGGGTCGACCCGACCCAACACGAAAATTAGCAGGTCAGGTAGTGGGTTGAACCACCAACTCAATAGGTACCTGTTTATGACCCCGATTATATTTATGGCATATATATTTTACTGATTTAATATAAAGACTTATTTAATATTTAAGGCCAAAGTTACTAAAATTATCCAAAAATATTTTTACAGATGTTTTAAAATATTATTACATTATGATTTTACAATTTATAATCTTATTTAATATCTGAGAAAATCTAATTATATGCCTATATGCTTAAAAAATACAACAACTTGTGCAAAATAGAATAATTTCAAACTGGTTTTTAGACTTGTTATGATTAATAGGTAATCTGCGGGGTCAACCCGAACCCGACACGATAATAAACGGGTTGGATACGACACGACACAATTATTAAATGGGTCGAGTTGGGTTGAAGAATTAGAACCCGTTTACCTGTTGAACCCGATACGATAACGTGAATTGCCACGTCTAGTAAAAATATGATATTTTATGCGCTTATTAATTACTATTAATACTTGGACTCAAAAAAATTATTATTAATACTTAAAGTATGTCTATATAATTTTTAATTTTTATTGTTGTTGATTTTACATATGCAATATACTCTTTATATTTATTCATTGTCAGTAGTTAGTTATCACCGTCCTTTATATTTATTTCTTATTATGGATTAAAAAATTGAATAGTAAAAAATTATTATGCTTAAAAAAGTGTTGTTATCAGAATTCGGCAGCCCAAGCATTCTATGATTGTGTAGTTAATGACCATTAAACTATTAAATATAATATAACAATAATAAAGAGAAGGGTATTTTAGTATTTCAATTTCGTAAGTTTTGGGACTTCGTGCATTTATATATAGTATAGATTTATGAAATTTAAGAATTTATACTACACAAACCTCCTTCATGAGAATAAAACGTAAAAAAGAAAATTGCTGATCAGGTCATCAGGGTTACTTTAACGTAATTATATCACCTCAAGAGGAGTAAAACATTGCGCTTCATTCTATTATAAAAGCCTATACTATTTATTCTTAAAAGAAAGCCTATCATATGTAGCTTTATCATTGATTATAGAGTGGAGTTACTTCTCACTCATGTCGAGAGTCAAATTGCGCGGAAAAAATTTTCTAGATATTTTTTTATATTATTTTTCAGACCCGTACTATGTGAGGCCTGCATAAGTAGTAATAAGTACTACATCAACCTCTCTCCTCGGTCTAGGGTTTCTTTAGGGTTCTTTAGGGTTTTGGATAGCGGCCAAGAAAATTTGTCTGGGCTTTCTACTCATTCTTTATGAGTTATTCCATAATTTTATGGTTTATTTTCGTGATCCTTGTGATTCTCGTGCTGGTGTTTCTGTTGTAGGATAACCTCCTGTGTTTTTTTCTTTCTTCATCTAGGTTATAGTCTGGGTCTTGTTTGTATAGGTATCGTTGTGAACACGTTTTGGTTACAAAGCGTGTTGTCCCTTTCTTTGTTTCCGTTCTTTGTTATCTCTGTGTATCTCTTTTGATAATCATTGTTCCTTTTGTTTTCCTATTTGCATGTTTTCTTTGTTGTGTTGATTTGCACAGGTCACTTCATCCACGGCTTCCTCCGGTCCAAGTGCAGACGCAGGGTGTTCCATATACTAGGGATTCCTCGGATAGCACTTCTCACGGTGTTCTCTGGCTAGGACTGGTGTTCATGGATTCTGGGACTGGAATGGCTCAGCCGACAAGGGAAGAGTGAAGAGATTTTGGGGTGGATGAGGTGAGTAAAGAAGAGGAGGAGGTTTTATTTGTGATACATATAGCTTCCAAGGGGGGAGATTTTATTTGTTTTGATGAGAAAGGAGAGCTAGCGTGGGGAAAGTTTATGAGGGCAAGGGTGAATATGCATGTGGAGAAGCCAATTCGAAAGTCTCTTACCATCAGGACAGGAAAGGGGGACAAAGTTAGTGTGCTATGCCGATAAGAGGGCCTCCCGGATTTTTGTTATCTATATGGAAAAATGGATCAACTTCATAAGGATTGTTTCCGTCGAAACGGAGATTCAGATGAGGAGGAGCAGACTAATTATGGAGAATGGCTGCGAGCCTCTCCTCGCAAACCATTCCGCTCAAAGCAGAAGCAAGTCCTGGAAAGTTGAATCCTAGTGATGGGGGAACTGTGCGAAGGGGACTACTTCAGGAGTATGAGACAAAGAAGCATTATGAGGATCACACCAATGAAGTTCTCACCACTGAACTTGCGATGAGACTAACAATGGAATTGGACAATCAGAAGAGGGTACAAGAGGCTTCTAAGGCTACTTCCTTGCTGGCCGAATGTCAGAATCCAACTAATCATACCAATCCGGTCAGATTAGTGACCCCAATGCAAGGGACATAAGTTGAGATAAACAGGGATCCACCGATGGCCATCAATATCGTCTCATTATTTTCACTTGGCTCCATATCAGCTGAGGAGAAGATAAGAGGTAAGAAGACAAGAATGAAATTCAAAGAGCAGAAGAAGAATACCAGGGTGCCACGGGAGGACACCCAACTTCCGCAGCAGCTGGCCAAAGAGAACCAAGAAAAGGGGGAAGCGCAGGTGGTATCTACCCAGTGGAGTGAGGAGGGCCGAAATGCACCCACAAGGAGCAGGTGTAAGAGGTTGGCGAGAAGGAAAGGGGAAGCTAGGAGCACCATTCGCTTAGAGGAACATGGTAAATGGAAGGAGAGTAATGAGGGAGAAGATCAGATGGAATGGGAAGGTGTGGGGAAGAAGGCGAGGAACATGGATGTAGTTGGTCAGCTCAGTATTCTCACGGGAGAGGCGGAGGCTGCGGAGCATCCCCGCCCGGTGCAATGAGGATTCTTTCCTGGAACTGCCACGGGCTTGGGAATCCGCAGGCATAATTAGGGGTGTAAACGAGCCAAGTCGAGCCGAGTAGTGCCCTGCTTGACTCGAGGTCGTTAAGTAAATCCCAAGCTCGAGCTCGAGCTCGAGCTCGATCGAGCTTGTATATTTGAGCTCGAGCTCGAGCTCGTTAGATTTTCTACTGTTCGAAATCGGCTCGTTAAGGCTCTTTAAGCGGTGGTTGGCATCGGTAGCTACGTCTCTACTCGACAGAGCTCGTTAACTCGTGCTCGATAAAGCTCGATTAAGGAAGCAAAAACCCTTTAATTGTGGGAATTTTTGCAGTTTTTAGGATCAACAAAAATCCACAGAAACCACCAAAACGGAAACCCTTTGCACCTTACACAAAGCAATACCGTATTATAACAAAAAAGATGATCAACAAATAAGAATTCCTGAACCAGCAATAACAAAATCACCCTGCAATGGCTGGTTGTATTCTCCCCTTGGTAAAGAAGAGACTTTCGGTGTACTCGACATGTCTACATCAAAGGACAAAACAATTTCATTATCAAAAGAAAATGACAGAAAAAAAGACCATATGATATTTGACAAATGGAAAAGATATATCAGATTGCTTCAATCAAATTTTTCAGAAGTAGGTCAAATACAAAACCAGAATTCCTAATTATAACTCCAAGCAAGTATAGACTCTATAACCGACATGAAGCAACCCAATTTCCTGCCATCTTGTTGCTAACTGTGAGAAGATTAGAATTCTTAAAATTTTCAAATAACAGGACAATCTTTAATATAACCAGAGACCCAGACATTGCTGTTGTGAAACCATACAGACAAAACCAACAACTGCAAAAGATTTCCCAATAAGAAAGCAGAAGAAAATGACAGCAAAGCCTCATAAGCTTGCAATTTAACTAATCATCAAATAGCAAGCAAGCAAGCCTCCCTATCCCAAAAAGTACCTGTGGATAATGGGATTGGGAGAGGAATCTGCAGCTTCTAAATGGCTACGAACGAATTCGAGAGAGCTCCTGCAAGACACAAAAAATCACAACAAAATTTCGCATGGTCTAGCCGTAGACAAAAATAAATAGAACCGGCAAAAAAAAAAAAAAACAAGACACAGAAAATCAAAACAACAGAAGGAGAAATCCCTTGAATGATCTAAGAATACCTACCTGAGGGAAGATATCAGTCAAGTTCTGATAAACTGTCTTGAAACCCATACCGTGAACACCAAAACCAACCCTGCATTCAACAACACACGATCGGAACCAAAACGCTTACAAATACAATCCAAAAAACCCTAACTATTCACGGGACAGTAACACCGAAATCAAACCAAAACAAAGAACTGAATAGAAAAATGAAGTGTGAGCACAGACCTTTTTCGAGAGAGGTGAAGTGTGAGCGTGAAAGTGAAGGGAGAAGGAGAGTGGCTTCGGGTCGGCTGCACCAAAGTCTCTTGGTGACGTTGAAGTCGTGGGTGGCTGGCGGCAGGGTGGGATTACTTCTGTAAAAGATCCGGCCGGAAGTTGAGTAAGCGGCAGGGTTTCCACGCCTGGTGGTCGGTGGCAAGGCTTTGAGAGATGAGGGCCAGAGACTGAGGGAGAGGGAAAGGAGGGTCGGGTCGGCTGCTGTGTTCGTGTGTGGTGTTTGTTGTGAGTTGTGTTGTGTTGTGACTTTGTGTGTGACTTAGGGTTAGCCGGTTTGGGGAAAAAATTAGTTGTATGTGTCCGTAGTCAAACTTAATGGCCCATATAGTTTTTACAAGCCCAATACTCGCAAATCTCGATAAAGCTCGCGAGCTTTACGAGCCGAGTACTGGTAAGCTCGAGCTCGGCTCGATAGTCCTCCAAGCTCGGCTCGAGCTCGATAAGAACGAGTCGAGTTCGAGTAGCCAGCGAGTCGATCCCGAGTAGCTCGCGAGTAGCTCTGTTCGTTTACACCCCTAGGCATAATGCAATCTAGTAAAGCAAATACAACTTGACTCTCCGAACCTGGCCTTCTTATCTGAAACTAGATTAAAGACCAACGAGATGAATAGTTTGAATAATAGACTCATATTTTAGAATTTGTTGGTGGTGGATTGTGAGGGGATGGGTAGTGCGAGAAGTGGCGGTCTGGCCCTACTTTGGAGAGATTCATGGGATGTTACATTATACAGTATGTCACTCCATCGTATAGATGCACGAGTGCGCTTCGCATGGGATAACACTTTGGAGTAGAGTTTTGCAAGTATGTATGAATAGCCAGAAGCTCATAACAAAGCGCTCACATGGGATTTAATGCGTGTACTGAAACCACTTGCTTATGAGTGATTTTAACGAGATTAGATTCACACATGAGAAGGAAGGCGGCAATATTCGGGGATATAGATGGATGGAGGTAATCTTTATGGGTAATCGGTTTGCATGGGATAATGTACAGGAGGAAGTCGGGCATATAAGAGAACATAGCTATGTAAGTCGAAGTATGGCCGCTTCTAGGAGTTTTATGGCTTGAACTCTAACAACAATCATGAACAGATACAAGACACAAGGCCTTTAACGTGTTGGCTACTAAGATCACATTTCTGGATGAGAAATCTTGTGTGTGGATACGTAGTCCAACCAGTTAACATGGAAAATGTTAGTTCAAAGCATAGTTTACTAACAATTCCGATTGGAGAAACATGATTCACTAAGTGAAAATTCAAGTCTCACCCACTTTTTCATTTATGCATAAGATTTCCAGAACTATCGAATTGCAAGGTATTATAAAAATGGTGGGGGAATGCTGGAGAATTTTGTAATACAAGAGGAATTTATTCGTGCCTTTCGGTGTAAAAGGTGTCTGCTGGAAATGGGTTTAAAATAGAAAAGTTACATCCATTTGTATTGTGTCTTTTGGAAAATATATAAATTTAATTTTGAATTAAAGACTGTAACTCTTGGTTAAAAGGTGTCTTTTAGAAAAGACACATGAAGCCTTATAAATAGTCTACTCATTTTCACTTCCAGAACATAAAAAAAAATCAGAAAACAAACGTACAAAGAGTTTCTAACCTTCCTCTTTCCTCTCCAAATTGTCTTAATCTTATATTCTACAGTTTAAGATAAAAAAATTCCCTTATATATCTTTTTATTTTCTCTCCTGTTAGAACCTATGTCTTCATGGTTCATTTATTACAGGTTTTGATAAATGACAAACCAAAATCATAACCAAGATGAAGCAAAAAGAAATCAAGCAAACAAGTACTCAACCAAAGTGATCAAGAATTCAAGTGAAGATATGATCAAGAGTTGAAGTGCAAAGAAGAGCAAGAGAAGTTAGGACCCATTTGTACAAGGTAAAACACTCAACTTCTCTTAGGCATTGGCTCAAACAAAACACATTTCA